>RAOC01000130.1:54154-81977 GCA_009804845.1 Neurospora sp. FGSC 26637 | reverse complement strand
TTTGACAGCGGTTCTGGCACTTCCCAGAATCCCCTCCTTTGCAGACCTTCCTCCTCTTTGTATCGCCAGCTCTATATAGCTGGCGATCCCTTCCAGCCTCAGTTAGCTGGATCCCTCAATCAACATCATTCCCATCATTCGTGATCCATCTCATACATTCGTTGCTCTCGGGAGAAGGCGGCCCCGGAGCGCCCCTGCGTTTGGATCACGGACTGGGTGACCGGAAAGGTTCGCCTGCCCAAGTGGACGGACGAGATGATTGCGGGACAAGTGAACGGTGGGTGGAGGGAGTTTGAGTGGTGGCATTGGCCAAAGATGACCGATGTCCTGGAGATGTACCACGAGTTGGCCCTCGGGGGTCGATGGTCAGGATTTTAGTATCCTTCACTCAGTCAGGGTTGGCAAGGTTCAACTTCGCAACTTTTCGGTGATTGCAGCGACTGACACCAGCAAGGTGGCTCAGGCTCTTGCTTGATGGCTACTGCGCCATCAGAAGATGAGGCTGACGACATGATGGAGGGAGAGCGATGTGAGATTTGGCTCCTCTCGGCGAAGAAGTGAATGGATCTGTTGCCTGTTGTCCGTTGGCAACCAACCAAACGCAACGTGTCCCGTATTTCAGTGAAAAGGCCGAACGCCAGTTCATCTGCAGCCTTTGCCTCCGCAGTCTGTGCCTTGCCAGCAGCTTTCTTGGCTTCGATCTTGGCCTTCGAGGGAAAGTTGGCCCACGCCCAGATGTAGTGGAGTTCGGTTAACCTCGTGTAGATGGTCGTCTCATGGTCGGAGTTCGATTCGGTACGAGGCGCCTCGTGCTTCGGTTGAGTGATCACTCCGTCTTGTTTTGTTGGCGGTCCGTAGTTGTAAGCCATGGCTTGGATGTCCAGTTTGGAGCTATGGCACGAAGGAGAAACGGATATGGACGAATATCGATCTCGCAAAGTGTTACTCTGGTGATGCGGGTTGTCGGAATGGTCCTCATGGTCGATGTGGTAAGTCGAGTAGGCGGGAAACAGGAGAAACCATTCCTTAAGCTGGCTGGACAAGAGCAGCGGGATCGTTGGCTTGTCAAGTTCGTCCGTCATGTTGCCAAAGAGGGACTTGGGACGCCGTTGGCCTTGAAGTATTTCCCATCCCTACAGTTCGGAGTGTCAGCATCCGCTCAGCTTTAGTTTTCCAGTTGTGTGAACTTACTCCTGGCCGTCCATGTTTGCAATGGCGTTCTCGGCATCAGCGTCACAGCCGTTGGTCATGTCTTGCAAAGGCCTGTTGTTCTCCTGGTCCAGCTGCGGCAGAGAAAACGCTTTTCTTTCTTCCTGTACGTGCGGAGCATTTCCAAGTCTAAGATGGCAACTGGATGCACTATGGATGAGATAGTGAGGATTGCTGATGATACCAGCGACTTAATCCTTCTATGCCGGCGCTCGCTTTACAGACCAGGGGCAGCGCCTGGCTGTTGGCCGCCACTATTGCCAGTGTGTCCGACTTCGCCGCAGAAGTGGCGGGGTGGCCGTAGCTGCTGGTGGTGCCGTCCATGGCGCCAATGGCGTTTCGGCATCAGCATCGTTGGCGTAGCTGACGAACCCGAAGCCCCTCCCTCAGCATGCCATCGAGCCAAGGGAGGAGCTTCTTGGCGCCATGGACGGTGTGAACTAAGGCGATGTTAGTATTCTGAATGAGTATTAAAGCGGCGGTAACCAGTTAAGGTACTTACGAACGACGGGGACCCCGTAGATAGGGGCAATGGAGCGGATGTAGTGAGTCTTCTTCTTCGTCAGCCGCGCCTGCGCGAGCGGAAGCCATCATCCCCGGGGCATCGGCGCCCAGATCATGCTGCTCACGAGGAGACGCGGTGACCAAGCGGGCCGAACTTTGGAGGGATACAAGTCAGCAATGACCAGGTTCTGAGATGGAGTCTTGAGGGTATACTGAGTTCAGGGAACGCAGGGTAATGGGGATGTGTGTGATTTTGGTGAGTGGGTGCCCGAGGTGGTGCGTTGTTCTCGTTGTTGGAGTTTGGGGAGAGGTGGTAACTAACCTTTGTGAGATCGGTGATGAAGATGAGAGGGAGAAGGAAGATGAGGAGGAGGGGGAGAGGCTGGAAGGGATGAGTGATAGCAGTAAGTGGCAGAGAGTTAACTGACGTCTAGTCTCGTGGCCAATGAAGGTGAGAATGTGAGCGGGGTAGATTCGAATGAGAAATCACCTCTTGTGTGTGAAACAGGAGGGTGGTCACGAGGAAGGGCAAGACCCTCAATACCCAGTTCCTCTTTTCCCAATCCTACGGCTCACGGGCACCCGTGACCTTCAGATACCTGCAGCCTAGAGGTACCGAGCTACTGGACACTCGTAGCCAACTACGGGCCGGGGCGGCTGGCAAGCCGTACGGGCAACCGAACGAGGAGACAGAGCCTCAACGAACACTCACCAACCAGGCAACCACCACCAGCCACATGAGAGTACGTACCTCCCCTCGAACCCCTCCCCCTCTCGCCCTCCTTCCCTCCTTCCATCTAACCCCTCCATCCTATCTCCCTTCATACCGCTCCTTCCCTCCTTCGGTCCCGACGGACACCTTCCATCCCTCCATCCCTCCTCGCCGCCCGGGCAATATAGTCCACTCCCTCGCCCCCTCAAATCCAACAAACAAAAAAAGTTGTACGGTTGGCGCAGTAGTCAGCGCGTTCGCTCCCAAAAGGGCTTAGGCAACCCTTCCAGTGTCGAAAACGGCACCGAATCTTACCTGTAGTGCTAGCAGGCACACTAGTACAGCTTACAAAGTGAGACCGAGTCTGGGGGACCAAAGCCAGGGAACAGCGAAAGATCCCGAGTTCGAATCCCGGACCGCACACATCCTTTTTTTTTTGGCCGTTGTGGGAGGTGGGATCGCGCCACCATCTTGGCTTGTTTGTCCCACAAAAGGGAATATCTGAAACCATGTCAGTCAGGGTGGCCAGCCATAGGTAGATAGGAGGCGGCTCTGAGCTGTGGGTGGGTTTGGTTCTCTTCCGGTCTTTGGCTGTGATGGTGGTGATATGGGAAATGGGTGGTTTGGAACATTGCGTTCTTGTGAGGGGGTGAACTGGTGAAGAAAGGAGCCTTGTACTACTACATTCTGGCGATGGATGTAGCAAGATGTGTCTCTTGTGCTCTCATCATCTGTGCGGTGTGTCCATTTGTCTGCTCCAGTTTCTGTGTGCGATATATGTCCCCTGATGATTGGATGCCGTGAAATCCGTCTCCGTCCACGAATGCCCGTGGTGTTGGCCGTGCTTGACGCCTATCGACTGGGCTTTCTTTCACCGACCGGCCCTTCTACCCAGGGGCAGTATTTTCAGACTGCCTTCGTTTCTGTCTCCCCTCCTTGGCTACCACTTGATCACTCCCATTTTTTTCCGTCGTCGCCTCCCTTTGATCTTCGTCAATGGTCGCAACCCAGGGATAGAGTGTTACGATTCCAGGGGTCGACGGCCAGGGGCTATTTCCGAAGATTTTCGGGGAAAAGGTACCTACATTGTGGTGATAACCATAGACAAAATTCTCGTGTTACACCGGGGTTTGTTCCATGTCATTGTGAAAGAAGGAGACGGGTGATATCTCGAGATGGAAACCGTGGAGTGAAAAAGTCAACTCATAACGCAAACACCTTTCAGCTGAGAAATTCGGGACTCTTTCTTGAGGTTTCATGCGACTAGTGTCGTGCTCTATGTACAAGCATCGGCATACACCATGCATCATGCACCGTTGAAGCAGCCAATTTTCCTTGCATTCAGCAAGCTACGTACTCTAGACATGCATTCAGTGACCGGTGCTTCATATCAACATCGGTGAATCCTTGCCTGTCCTTTCCTCAACTCGCTCTCCACGCTCATGACAATTCCCACTACATGCCCATGTTATGTTCTTGCCAAGCGTTTCCAACCCCTAACCGGCTTCCAGTGGTCCACACGTGCATCACCTCAACAGCTTCTCTCGCAACCGTCCGAAGGCGAGGCGACCGCGAGCTCAAAGCCGGCAAGCTCTCTGGCTTAGCGAGACCAGCCTACAACGATCTTTGCAATCAGATGCTTGATGGCATGTCTTCGGCGCAGGTCCGAAGAAAAGACCTTGACCATCGCCGTTCCATGTTGGAAGCGCTGTTCGTGCTTCTTCTCTTCCTCTTGTCCCATGGCTGCTTTTCTTCTTGCTTACAAGCTAGACGTCCGTGTACGCGAAGCTAGTGTCCGTCTTGCCTCTTCCAGGTTGCTGCAGCGAGCAGAGGCAAAAGGGCCGATCGAGGTCGAGAGGCCGAAGGTGCGAAATGGATCTTGACGACCGAGATGGCTTTGGCTGGTGTCTTAGCCTGAGAAAGGCAGCTTGTTACGGAGCAACTGAGGCCTTGTCGTTGTCTTGAAACAGAAAGTGTCAGTCTCTACCTCTAGTCTCTTCCGTGTTGGTCCCTGGGAACCGTTCGCTGGCGGCAAGTCAAAAGGACAAGATGAACTCAAACTAAACGTACCTCTAGTCAATTACAGGGAGTAGTAGAGGTATGGTGATGGGCCGGCTGGAACAGGCTGGGAGGTGTGTCGGGGGGTAGCTTCTTGGCCTTGCTGGCTGGCTTCTGCGAGGCCGAAGCACCTCTTGCGCTCTTGCGCTCCTCTCCATGACTCAAATTCACCAGAACTGTCCTTGGCGGCGAGAGGGAAAGCGACGAGTGTGCCTTTGGTGGCGGTAACTGGAATCAGGGGTTCAGTCGTTGCCCATTGAACCGCAAAGCACTTCGAGACGCGAGGGAAGATGGCGGGGATGAAGAAATCGTGACAAGGGCGTCCAGAGATGAACACTTCGCGAAAAGAAAAATGGCACATACATGAACAGGTTGCAGGTACGGTTCCTGTCGAGCGCTGTTGTTGCTCCTCTTGCTGCTATTGTGTTGGTTTTGGGTGAGAGCGAGGGCGAAGGTGAAGGTGATGGTGATGGTGGGAGATGGAGGCAACGGGAAAGAAAAAGAACACCGAGAGACGATTAAGGACGTGGGGTGTCAGAGTACCTAACCAACTCGCTTCAAGACTTGGCCCTTTACGGTGTGCTCGCGGGGTGGCTAATGACCTACCAACCAAATCTAGCCTTCCCAGCAGCCAACTGCTCGCGGAAGGCATCTCAGTTTGAAAACTCTCACGGAAGGAGCAGGAGGCCAGGAGCAGGCAACAACCGAGTCCCGTCCTCGGCAGAGTCTCCCCCACCAAGAAGAGGTACGTGCCCCCCAGTGCCTGCCCCCCCCTTCCCTCGTGGTATATGTATTAGGTCTTTGTGTCCCTTCTTCAACAAAAAGCGCAGTTGGCGTAGTGGTTTAACGCGTGCACTTCACAACTTGTGCTGAGGGATTGGCTACCCCGAGGACGCATGTTCGATTGGGGCACGGCAAAGACCGCAGTACAACAATGTGGTGCGAAACCCAGGTTCGAATCCCGGACTGTGCAATTCCTCTTTTCCTTCTTTTTTTTTGTTGTTTCTTTTTTGTGTTTTTGCTTTGCCTTTTGCTTTGGTGGTGGCCTTGAGGCTGTCTGTTCGCTGTTTTGCCAGATTGCCAGCTCTTCAATGTTGTTCTGGGCTTCCCTCCCTTTTCAGTTTTTTTTGTGGGGCACATCGAGGGTCAAGGCGGACACTTGTTGAGAGATTTCCTTGCAGTGTTCAGATATTAAAGAGCGAATGTTCCAGTCAATGGCGAGGGAGCGGTGGTTGAAAGGCGAGATTATCTCGGGTGTAAATAGGTAGTCGAAGGCAACTCGGCCAGGCAGTGGAAGCTTGTAGACTACGAGACTCACTAGTAGGTACCGTATCCTTGTACATTCTCTCACTTCCCCCTTTTCTCTTCGATGCGTTTCGCCTAAGTGGTCTTTTGACCATGGTATCAACCCGCATGGACACATTGTGTAGGGTACTGTCTCAAATCCCAGGCCTGGACGAGTGAAGTGAAGGCGTCAGAAGGTTCTTGGGATGTATCGGATCTATGTCTCTGTCCAGGTAGCGAGTGATAGGCTGGACTTCAGATATAAAAACTCCTTGAGAAGATTTGCTGGCATATACCTTTCGTCCGGATATTTGTTTTCTCGGGGCCAACATCGACCTCTCGACTATGAAACTTGTAGTAAGAGAAGTAATCCGGCGTAGAAGCTTCATCCTCACTCTGCCAAGAAGAAATGATGGTTGCCTACATACTCCTATCTTGCCGCCCGCGAGTTTGTAATAGCATCAGACTGGGAATCAAGGCATGCCTCCGACATGGAATACCCCAACCCAGGCTCTCAGCTCTATCCGGTTCATGGAAGACGATGACCAAGACAAGCCGATCCGCTACTTCCCGCAGCAATGCGGATGAAGTAGCAAGGACACCTTCCGACAGCACCGAGATCGAGAAGCCGGGCCAAACCTCGGGCTTCGAAAGTTCGTTGTCGTATCCGATCTACTATTCATACCTAACTGGAAAGTTTGTGGTTCGTGAATCACATAAAGGAGAATCAAGTAGATGAGATGACAAAGGAGTGTCTCGCTTCGAGGTATGGATGGAGCTGATGGAGATGACCGAAACCAAGAGCTCTTGGAAAGGCCGTCTGTCCTGGACTCTTGGGAGACGATTTAAGTCGAGAGATCTATAAGATTTCCCTACAGCTGTTCAAGTTCAACGTTGATATCCCGCTTACATTTCCCTCTTCGCTCGGATTTGGCTTCGTAATAGGTACCATCGGATATAACCAGCACAAGATGTTCAGTTACCTAGGTATCTAAGTCCCATTGACGCAAGATGTAGACCACCTAGTGTCTCCCAAGGCTCTGTATCTGCATAGGTAACTTTCCACTCAGGCCAACTTCCTTCCATGTCCTGGAAATAGCTCCACCGCCCGTCAAGCCCAATCTTGACTGACTTCAAAAGTGCCTTATTCCAAACAGCCCCACCCTGCCCCTTCATGGCAAGCGGAGTGGCGATGCTTGCACCCTGCTCCTCGTAGACCTTATCCAAGCGGAGCATGAACTCGTAGAACCAGTGTGACTTTTGTAAACCGCCCGTACAGCGAGCGGTCCGGGTGACGGAAGGAGGAAGAGGAGAGGGTGAATAGGAGAGCTCTATGGCAAGTTCCAGACGGCGTCGAAGTGAACACGGTGGGCCATATGAGCCAGGCACGATACCAAGCGCCCCAAGCGTGTGGTTGATGATGTCTCTCTAGATTCCGGTGGGCGGCCAAGATTCCCAATTGCCTTCGTCAACCCCGTCGGTGGGGCTCCAGGTCGACGGCGTGTCCCATTGTTCAAAGGGAAGGGATTGGCGTTGTAGATTCAAAATGTTGAACAGAATAAGGTGACGAACTCTAGCGGACCTAGTCAGAATGAATGAGAGGAGTTAGCAAGAGTTTGGTGGCGTAGAGGTAGCTACCTAGCTGGAAGAGAAAGGAGGATTTGTTGACGAGAGCCGTGCCGTCACTTCGTCTGCGCTTGCGATTTGCACGGTTGCGACGGCAAGGGAGTATGGACTAGGTATGGACTGGGTACCTACCTACCTATGGAAGGGAGGAGACAAATGCAGGAGTGGGAGAGATACTTACACTGTCGAGCGCAGATGGTTGACGCAGTAGTAGGCCTTTTCCTTCCAGGGAGGGTTTGTACAGCCGGGCGTGAGGCACTTTGACGGCATCGTATCTAGTTCTGTAGTCGTTGCGAGTGTTGGGTGTTGATGGTTTGGTGTTGAAGGTTGGAAAGGCGACTCCAACGAGAAGTGCTTGATTCTGGAGTTGTCTAACGAAAGAGGAGACAGATGAGAGGAGCTCAGGAGAAGCGGAAACCAGCAAAGGGCAGCCTAGTAAATACTCGGGCGGGAAGGGAGTGCCGGTAAATAAGAAGCACAGTAGGCAGTGATGGGCGCCAAGGCACGGTCGGCCAACAGATGCCAGTGGCGATGGTGATATGAAGGGTACCTCTAGTGGGTTAGTAATGCGGACAGGAGTGAATAGGAAACAACAAGACCAGAGACCACGATAGTCAGTGCTAGGCTGTCCAAAAACTTTACGTAGCCGTCAAACTGAACCAAGCCACTCCTCCAACTGGTGGCTGTGTCGAAGTCGGTGACGGAGTCAAGTCCACCAAGCCTTCAAACAACGGAAGGCACGACCACGAACCTTTCCCCCACCCGACGGCAGGCCAGCCACGCCAACCCTCCAGCCGTCCTCCTATCTTCCCAACCACTTCTGAGCCGCCGCCCAAGGTGCCCGGCAGGCGGTACGTACCTCGCGGTATATGTATTAGGTCTTTGTGTCCCTCTTTCAACAACAAAAAAGCAAGTGCGGTTGGCGTAGTGGTCAACGCGTTCGCTCCCTAAAAAGGTTGGCAACCTTCAGTGTCGAAAAACGGCACCGAAAGGGTGGGAACTGGGGGCAAGTAGAACGGCCTGCTTGCCTTAAGGGAAACAGTGAAAGATCCCGGGTTCGAATCCCGGGCCGCGCCATATTTTTTGTTTTGTTTTTCGTGATTTTTGTTTTGGGGGGGGTTGCTGTTCTTTTGCTTTGGATGAACTCAGACACACTCGGCATCCTAATTCGGCTACTAACTGCTTCCTGCTTCCTGCTTCCTTGTCCTTGCCACTTTGCAGTCCTGGTGGATGAATTCTGTCTTCCTAAAGTGAGTTGAGTCATGCTTCTTCTCCTGATGACTCTAGTGCATTCCCCGATTGCAAGGCCGATCGATGGACGATGAGCACCAGAAAAAAATGGGAAAGTGACCGTAATAACAAATTAACATGAAGCTAGGTACCTATAAGCTGAGGACTACTACCTTGCCCTCCCTCTCCCCCGTAAATAAATAAATTGCCCTCCCTCCTCGAATCTTCATTCTCCTCCCTTGACCCCAAGTACCTTAATACCTCTATCCTAGGTGAATCCTCCAGTCTTGACGTTTCTTCCCAAGAAAGAAACAAACCAACCACTTACGTAGAAACAAACGACTGACTACAAACCCTCCCGCCTTGACGCTTCAGCAAGGACTGACTGCTTTCACAGTGATAGTATGATGTTAAATATCCACGCAGATATCGACAAAAAAGGATACATACATACAGTGTCAGAACGCAGTTGAGTGAACAAACACCCCTGACCCCCAGTAGTCAAAAAAGAGAGTTCGTAATGTCCAAAACATCGATGGCCAGCCAGACCCAAAAAAAGACGGAATAAAGAACATTACGCGAAGTCCGGGATTCGAAACCCGGGTCCCCCGCTTTTTCCATTAGAAGGTCTCAGACCTTATGTGGAAGGCTAAACCTCTACGCCAACCGCGCTTGTATTGGTTAAGAGCAGACTGAGGAGTCGGCGGCAGTGTGGTGGTATATATCTCTCTCTAATACATAAGTCTGGGCAGACAGACCTTGTGACGTACGTTGAGAGCTGATCACATGGGGGACAGACAGACTGAAGGGTTGGAGGCCATATCTGACCCAGTCAGTCAAGCCCCGTCTCTGTCGATGTCTGCTTGCTCCCATGCCACTCTGGCCGTCTTCCGAGGCTATGAAAGTTGGCTGACAGACCCTCCTAGTACGCGGAAAGGCACAGACAGAACACGTTGAGCCGGCTGGTTGTAAGTTCTCGCTGGGTTGCACTGTCCATAAGCAGGGGTAAACATCAAAAGTCAAGATTCTCAAGGCCTTACCATGGGGTTCACAATTATTTAGGATGATGCCAGTAATGCCTTGTGTGAATACTAGGTGACTTGAACTAGACAGATGCTTTGTACATCTAATCTGTAGAAATGATCAACCGCTGAACGCCGACCGAACGACAGACAATGTCAATGTCCTCGTGTGCTTAAATGCTACCAACCAGCCATGATAAAATCCAGGACTTCATGACTGATATCTATCTATACACGTTTATCCGTACTCCTCACTCATACTCCGTATGATGATGCATGATTTCTTCTCGCGGCCATACCCAGGGTTGTCCTCCTCTTCCCGAAACAGCGTGGTATGTTTGGCCTCCGGGCATACACTGTTATGCCCTCATCACTTGGATCACATCCATAAATGCCAACATTCCTTCATGGACACTCCCTAAGCGCTCCCTCTCATGGAACTCAACATCATCGCCGCCTCCTGTCTCAGCTGTTCCTCAGCCGACCAACCCGGCGGCCAACGACCTGGTCCCGATCCCGGCCCTGCTCCAGACGCCGTTCCCGTTCCCTCCGTCAACCCCGGAGCCCCTTCTGCGGCTCCAGTTCTCACAGGCTGCTGCTGGCCTTCAAGTTGCTCCGGCGGTCCCTGCTGCCGTATCTCCTCCAATCTTTGCTGCTGCCACGCCTGAAAAGGAGTATAAAACCTTGCCGGAACGCCCTTAGCCGGCAGTACTGTCGAAAACGGTAGGACCGGCGGTACTGCAGCCCCTTGTACGGCAAGCTGAGCAAGTGCCGCCGCGCCAAGGTCGCCTCCCATGGGCAAGCGTTGGCGGACACGGCGAGCGGCTTCGATCCAGGGGTCGTCTACTTCAGGTTCGGCTTCGGGTGCGGGTGCGGGGGTGGGTACAAGTGCGGGTTCTTGGATGCCTAGGCCCACGCTCTGTTCCGGTTCCTGCGATGCCGGCTTTTGCGCTTCCATGACTGGCCGGAAGAACATGTCGAGGGCGGTGGTACTCCAATACCTAATTGGGTAATCCGCTGGGGGCACGCCTTGCTGGTATTGAGACTGGGGTTGCTGTTGATCCCCCCACCTAGGAGGGAAACTCAATTGCGACGCGAGAGGATCAGAGTAGAAGAAAGGATTGCGGGCTTGATTGGGTGGCTGACCGTATGGCGGAACCTGCTGTTGTTGATGCTGACACAAAACTTGCTGTTGGTCTGCGAGCTGCAGTGCATGTTGCTCTTGGCCCGGTGGCTGATTCTCCTGGTCGTTGTGGCCCTGCTGTTGGTGCACCGAGCCCATCCTACCTCTCGGTCCGTTCAATCCCAACGGCGGTGACCCAACATTGGGACTCAACACGTTCTCTGACAACGGTCCGGGTGTATCGAACTTGGGCTCCAACACTTGCAACTTAAGCAAGCTATTGGCGGGTAGAGTCTTACTCCTCTTCCTGGCCCCCTTGCTGATGGTTGAACCTCTGCTCGGGACGGTAGTTTGAACATTGTTGAGATTCCTCATGTTCAGCGGCGGTAGTTGGTGTTCCTTCGGGGTCTCGTTTTGGGTTGGCTGGGGACTGGAAGCGCGGGTGGAGGGGCAGGACTGCGAATTCGAAGCGAGCGCGTGGTACCTAGCAATCAGACGATCTGTCTCCTCGAAGCCGACATCGTATTTATCGACAACTTCGACGGCAAGGTTGGCGAGAGGTGTGGGGGTGAATATTGCGGTCGTATGGATCGCCGTATGAGGGGGGATGCTAGCCCCGCTGTTGGTTCGGTTGCGGGGAGCTTGCGGTTTCGGTTTCGGTAGGGCTCGGTTCTTGGGTATCGTTGCTGGGGGTAGGAGTTGTGTTTGTTGCCGTGGTGCGGGAGGCTGAGGAAGCTGAGGAGTCTTGGAACGTTGACTCTGAGGTGCCTTGAAGGGAATGTTAACCGGGACGGCGGTAGCATGTGGGTGATGTGGTGGTGGGAGCGCGACCTCTGTCCCGTTGTTATCGAGAGAGACGCGGGTCTCGACACCCCGGATCATTTTCCATGTGACATTCCGTTTTCGTTTGCGAGTCTTGACGGCTGCTGTGATGGAATCGGCTTCGACGTCTACCTGGGTTCCGTCGTCTTGATCTGGAACGTTATGACCAGCATCATTGGCCGATACTTGTACGGATGGTTGGCTGTCTCCGTTATGCTTGGGCTTCTTCCTAGCCGTCGCTCTTGGTTTATCATTCTCATCGAGAGACGTTAACGAAGCAGTGCCCTTTCTCCTCTTGGTTTTCGACTTGTCCTTAGCAGTCGTTTCGGCAGGAACAGGCACCGGCTTCTCCCCTTCGTTGTCCAAGTTCCTGATGACCTCCAAGCTACCCATGATCCTCCAAACCAGGTGTGCCGCATTGTTCTTATGATCGCGTACAGCCGCTGGCCGTTTCGCATCGGGGTTGAGTTTGGGTTCCTTCGGGGCTCTCGTCGGTCGCTTGGTAACTGTCTTCGTAACTGGCAGTGGCGGCGGCGGCATCTCTGTCACCGCTGTTTCTGCTGACTCCTGCTGCTGTCGCATCTCCTCCGGAGTAACCTTGTGTTTCTTCAAGGCGCTCAGAGCCTCGATAGCGAACTGGTCTTGAACAGTGCTAGCTGCCTCGACCAGTGCTTTCAGCCCCTTGTTGTCGCTCTCTCTCTTATTTGATGTCGGAGGCTTTTCGGTCTTGTCCGCCCTGTCCTTTTCGGCTGTCTTGTCGGACTTGTCCGCCTTCTTTTTGCTACTATCCCCACCACCATCAATCCTGCGCGCCGCCTTGCCGGCCTTGGCCTTCTCTTCCTCCGGCAGGACCGTGCCAGGCGGCAACCACAACGCAGGCTTCCTATTCTGGAGATCTCCCACCCAAGCATCGCAGTCCCACTGCACCCAAAAGTCAAGTACATCTGACCATACACTCTCAGGGGGCTTGGTGAAGTTGACAAACACCACTTTGCCTCCCTTGTCGTGCACAGCCTTGGCGAACTCCTTCACCAACACCTTTAGCCCGTGGACACGCATACTGGTGCCGAGAATGAGAAGCATGTCTGGTCCGAGAGAGAGGTCGTGCTGCACCAGAGGACTAATCAGGTGAGCATGTGGGTGTTCTTCGCCGTACAACACGATATCCGGGCGAAGCTTGCCTACTCCCAGTGCTCGTTTGCCCCGTTCCTCTCTGGCAGCCGTTGCTCCAGCACAATGGGGGCAAGTCGGTTGCCGACCAGCTAGGGTATCCGCCTGTCGCTCAGCTTCATCCCACGACGCAGTGCGGGCGCAAACGAAGCATCGAAGTTCGGCCAGGGATCCGTGTAGGAAGACGCATTCAACACCGCGGTTGGGAGCGACCGGTTGGGAAGATGTATCCTGCGAAGCATCTGGTTGGGATGCCGGTGGTTGACTTGCCGGCGGGCACTCATTCTCCTTTTGTCCTTGACTCGACGAGGGCCGGTCCTCTTCCTGGCTTTGGTCTGCATCCTTGGGCCGGCCACCTGCAGGTTTTCGGGTTGAAAAGCGGTAGCGGCTGCCGGCACCGAGTTCGAGGGATGTAGCAAGACCGACGCGTTCCTCGAGTTGGTCGATGTTTTGGGTGTAGCAACGGACCAGTTTTCTGCTGTCACGGAGGACACTAACAAAGTGGTGGCTAGTTGTTGGCTCGGCGGCGCGGACCTTTTGGCGCAAGGTGGTTGCGAAGGTGTAGAAAACGGAAGTCTTGACGGGACACGACCAGATCTGGGCGTCAAAGAGATCCTTGCCCTTCATGTTTGGTAGCGTGTTCTTGGATGAGAACGACGATTGGGACATGAGGAGGGGTGTGGATGCGAACGAGGGATCTTCGCTATCGGACTCGGACGAGACGCTGCCGCTGCGGGAAGAGCGCGAAGTAGAGTTGTCGCGGTAGGGATCGAGTATGACCGGTGGGGGCGAGGATAGCGGAGAGGAACATAGTCCTCGGTCGTCACGCAGGTGGGAAAAGTCGAGGGTCGGCGGAGAGGACGGGAAATGGGGAGGCCGGTCCGAGGGCTGTCCATTGTTGCTGGTGACCTTGGACGGGGGCGTGGTAACTTGGGTAGAGTCTTTGTCCTTGCCCTCATCTACTGCGCTCGTATCGGGTAGATCCGAGTCGTTCTGTGCGTCCTCGGGTGTAGCAGTTGTATTGAATTCGTTGGCCTCTTGAGGGTCGAGTCCAAGTCGCTTCGGCGGTCGATCGGACGTGTCGGATTCTTGGGAAGCGTTTTGCTTTTCTGCGGCGGCGGCGTCGAACTGAGCTTGGATCAGGGAGTAAAGACCATGCTCGGATCGGAAGTCCTGTAGTGTATTAGCGGGAGAGGCAGCGCGCGTTGTTTAGCTGTTGACTGTTACTCACGGGGATGCCCGAGTTGGTGCTGATTCCAGCGCCGGTGATGACCACGACCTTCCTGGCCTTGTAGAGGGCATTGGCGATGTCCTGAAGCAGTGCTTCCGAGGTGGGCTCAACGTGGGTTGTAGGCATGGTCGGTCGTAGGTAGATGGAGGTGGTTATAGGTTGTTGTTAGCCACCGACGAGCAGACGCCAGGACGACAAGACAGGCGACAGCAGGCACGGTCGTCCAGCGGGTGCGCGTGTGATGGCAGGGGGATCCGAAGATTATAGCGTCATTGCTCGGTAGGTTGTGGTGGTTGGTGATGTAGGGTGACTCGTCAATGGCTTGTCTTTTGTGTGGTGTTGACCTCGCTCTTCGTCTTTCTCTCTCTAGGGCGCGCAGTGGGCAGACAACTAACGCGTCCGGAATATCGATGTTGACGCTGGGCTGGCAAAGGACGCGCTCGAAGACTCGACTAGGGATGGTGATGGCGGGAGAACCCTCGTGTGGTTGGGGCTCACATTGACTGCTTGTTGTTGCAATGGACCGAGTCTCTCGACTGACAGTGACAATGTCCGTTGTAGAATCTTTTGTTGACTCTGTGTGGTCCAAGTGGATTCTCTTCAAGCTTGTGTGGACAAAGTGTGGATCGCGACCGGTAGTGGACATGAGGTGACAGCGTGCTCACTCTTCTTACAGTGGCTTCAGGAACCATGTTACAGCGCCCTGAATGCTGCCACCTTTTCGCCCGCGGGGAAATCCCGGCTCCACTTTGGCAGGGTTCCATTCTTCACTGGCCCAGCTGGGCCACCCGCCGGCTTGGCGCCTGCCTGCCGGCGTGACGGGCCTAGATGTCAACTCGCTCGGGTGGTTCCTTCTTCCATTGTCTCTTTGTTCTTGACATCTTGATTTCAAGCTGCCCAAGCCCACCTAATATCAGACTTACCATCTTGAGTAGAGGTAGACAGTTCCTCTCCTAAAATGCTTTGATCCACCGGCGAGTCCCGACCGAAGAACAGCAGCAAACAAAGAGGTACAACAACCCCGATTGTGCATATTCGGACCTCCGGCGAATATCTTACGGACAAGGCTGAGCTTGATCTTTCTTTGAGAAAGACTTCCCCTCGGAAGTTTTCATCCACTGTTCCCACCAACACGAACCAAAATCCATCCTCACGTTTGGGTTTTGACGACGAATGGCCATGTTTGTTAATTTACAGGGGGGTTGCTGCAGCAACTATCACGATAACTCCGATAATCCCAGCTCGCTAGCCCGGGCCGATATTGGCAACGGAGAGCCACTACAAAATGACAAAACAACTTCAGGAGGGAAAAGGGAATCTCAAAGGGGAACCATAATTGAGAAGATCCGGGTCTTATTTCCATTTCCTCTCGACGTTATTGGGTCATTTCCACGTCCACACTCCCGTTCGTAAACTCCATTTGCTTCTCTCAGCCTTACACAGCCTCAGCCCACTACACTATCGTCCACTTTTTACAAACTCTCACGCCTCTCCCCGCATACCTAACTCCATAATCTGATGTCCATATCCCAAATCCTCTCTGCGATCCTGCTACCCGTCCTGCACATTCCTCCGCCCTCCTCCTGGGTCCTTCATCATCTCCTGAATCTAGCGTTATGCTGTCTCAAACTCTCAATCAGTTCGCGATCTGGCTTCCGGTGATAGCAGACTCGCTCCCCGAGTCTCATAGGCGAAGCAGGAGGAGTTTTGTCTTGTTTGTTTCTTACCTCATCGTCCGACTGCGAGGTTGACTTTTCCGCCCCTTCGATCTCCGGAAATGTGTTAGTCGGTCTGGTATTGGATAGCTGTAGGTACCAGACATATCGTAGGACCTGAGTCTGGACCTCCATGCCAGGAGCACATTGTGTCAACCCATTCGAGAGTTCAATATGTGGTCCCTAAAAAGTTAACCACAGGAAAGGGGCAGAAGGCAGGCGCGCTATTGCTCCAGACGACGAGCAACATTGGCTACCAACCTACTACCCCCTTTCCTGGTATTCATTTTTCAAAGACCGAAGACATCGAACTCTCGGATGGTTTAACACAAAGGTGGCTCGGCGTGGCCCTCTCGGATTGTTGAGTTTTCATTGGCTCGCCTACGACTAAATCAAGACCGCTATAGAATTTTAACAGGATATGGACATAGTGAAGGAGTTAGTTTCTACGAAGCGCCAAACTGCTGATTCGGCGACCTGGCTTGACGATGCCTAAAGCACTTAACACAATTCAACAATTGAACTACATTAAGTAGCTGTAGGTACTCGAGGCATCGTCAGACCAGACCAACCGACTCAACAGTTTGGGGCTTTATAGAGACTCAGGGACTAACTTGTCCGTTGCTCCTAAATCCTCTTAACTTCCATGCCATCGCGGTATTCATTTTTATTGGCCGCATGCGAGCGACTGAAGACGGGAGGCTTATCATAGTTCCACTTGTCACCGCTTTGCCCTCTGATTGAGTTTGGTGAATCCAGAAGAGTGCGACGTACAGCCGCTTGGGTCTGATGAACGGTAGAAGCGATGGTGATGATCGGCCGACTTTGATCCGGGGACGCGCCAGATGGTGTTCAATATCATGCTGTGAGGCAACGTCCTGAATGACGAGGTTAATGCTTACGCAACACCCGGCACACCGGGGATGCCGCGGTCATTCTGACCTCCGAACTGCTGCTGCTGCTACTGCTGATGGTGCTAGAGTTGAGAACGATGCATGGGTCAGTTCTCTGTGCTGATCGCGGTGTTTGGACTAGAAGAACTGATGGGTCTACGGGGGAGAAGACGGCTTACCTTGAAGTGCTCGAACCTTTGTTATTCCACGGAAGAGAAAACAGCCAGCGTGTAATGTTCCATCGATTGTCTTTGGAACAACGGATGTCTTGGTTCCGAACGGTAGAGTCTTGGATTGAGAGAACACACCACGAGTGTCCTTGGCTCTATGTTCCCGTTGAGGACGAGGACAGGTCTGTCTGTTCCCAACCTGTCGTTCCGTCGGGGTTGAATTGGTAGCTGTTTGGGTGGTAGCCGGATAGGCTTGTGGTTAGCAAAGACATTGCTCATCAAGGTGTTTCTGTATATATACCATGACGCGGGAGGGCAAGTTGTGTATAGAGAACCGGTTGTCAGATAGAGCTAATAATAGACTTCATTCGCGGATGTTGTTCCACGATCAGATAATACATGCATAGAATAGGCACATCATTCAGGTCTCTTTTTGTTGCCCGGGTAAGGTAGAGAAGACAAGAGGTATGGAGGGTGTTGACGTACAGCTTGAGCAGCGCGCGGTCGGCGTTGCAGTCGCAGAACTTCTCCTCACATTGTTGGGTAGGGTAAGGTAGGCCTCGAGAGTGCCAGCAACGGGTAGACCGTGTGAAGTGAGTGGTTGAGTGGTTGATCAGAAGAAATAAAAAAAAAAAAAAAAAAAAAAAAAAAAAAAAAAAAAAAAAAAAAAAAAAAAAAAAAAAACAGTGGAAGCTCAGTTTAAATACCCTAGACCTACAAAGTTTGGCGCGGTATGATTTCCATCAGACACAGCCAGCCCTAAGGCATGAAACTTGGTACAGCTGTACCTGTTGCATGGCAAATCTGCGGCTTACCTGCGCGATACATCCGATAAATCTCTGGCTCCATGCACCGCTCCCATTAAGTCAAGCTTGCCAAAACCCAACAAAACACGAGTGCGGAGCCTGTTCTCACTGTGGTCAAGTGCTGCCGCTTTGCGAATCCGGAGGTGTCGGCTACTAGCCGGATTTGTTGGGAGCAGCAGGCGGCGTCCCCAGCCACGGGGGCTCTTCGCCTTCGGCCCGGCTCAAGTTGGCATATGAGAAGAACACAGGGGATTGTAAGTGGAAAAGTTGGAAGATTCCAAGAGTATGACAGGTGCTTGAAAAAAAAGAAGGAGATTAGCCAAAAGGCTGGTGAGGCCTAGGTTACCTTGCCCTATATCTATGGCGGGGAGATTACCTTAGTATGACGTGTATGTCGTGAAAGATGGGATGAAAGGGTGGGGCGCATGGGGAATGACAACACGGAATGGCGATTGAACCTGACCGGAGGAAGGAACGGAAGGTAGGAGGAAACGGGGTGAGGTCATACCGAGTGGAAGACAAACATCGAGGGCACGGTGCCGACAAGGCGCCGTCGCGACAAAGAGGCGGAGGGTTTTCAGCCGGCTACGGTACGGTTTTTCCCACCGACTAAGAACGGAAGCAGCACCGCATACCCACTGGGTAGACTAGATAATAGTTAGCGTGTATAAGGCCAATAATAATATATCTATGGCGTTTCGTAGCCTACAGGTACCCAACTCCTAATGAGACGCCTTCCAACTTCATCTATGTTCATGCTAATAAAATCCCAGTGTACACTCAGAATATGAAACGTTGTTGAATAGATGAAGAACAGAAACAAAAGACATAATGCTAACTCCTTGGAATTATCGAACTGAACCCTTGACCATAAATCCACGACATCACCTCCTCCCCTTTCCCATCATCTCTGACCCCCTACTAGGCTAGATGCCCTCCTCATACACCCGCTGCGGTACCTACTATCAAACATCTATCTAGAGAATTTCCGTAATTTAATCTTCATGGAATGGAGTAGGCAGCGAAGCCGGACCTATTTCTAACGGCTTTTCCGGACCTCCACCGAGCCCTCTCCTCTCCTCCTCAAGAACAATTCCAAGACAACTCTCCGCTTTTCCTTTACCGCCTTCTTCTCCTTGTCCTTCATGCCTTTTTGTCCCGGCGCTCTACATACTAACTCCCCAAACACCTCGGCAAAACTCCTCTCCTTGGCCTGTCTTGCCGCCATCGCAACCAATACTTCCCCCGCTGATCCAAACGATATGTTCCTCTTGACCAGTCCTGGGGTGAGAGACCACCCAACTATAGACAACATAGCCAGTATCCCATATTGGCCGACTTAGTTGTAGGAAAATCGAAATGATTCTTTCTCGCGCTCTTGTGTCTTGTTCAATTGACCTACTTAGTCTGCTTAGACGTAGGCACGATGAAGGCCTCCCACCATGTGCGAGGTGGTGCGGGCTCGGCAGCAGGTCTGTTAGGCTCAATCCGTACCGAGACGTAAAGCGGCTTCGAGTTCGTCTCCTACGAGGCTAGACCAGTATACTGAGGCTAATTTTAAACCTTCGTTCCATGCCGGATGGGAACATAGGTAATCCTCCGTATTGGACCGACGAAGCCCTTTGGGTAGTTGTAAGCGTTGGGTCGACCATTCCTTTGTTTTTGTAGGCATACAGGCTGTATGATATAGCCGCCTCGAGGATATGAAAGAGAGCGCGAGCTGGGAGGAGGAGATGACTTGGGAATGGACATGGTGTCTTCACCAATATTTTCTTGTCGGTAATGGTATAGCCTTTTGTAATGGCCTTGGCGGTATACTTCGGAAAACCCACCCCTTGGCTGTAGTCGTTGAACCTGTCGTGTACGCTTATTGCCCTGTGTGTGCCGGTAATCGATGAAGACCCCTTCGGAGTAGTCTAGCTGAGGCACTGGGAGCTTCGTTCCCGTTGTTCGGCTTATTAACCTTGACAAATGCAATCTACTTCGACGTTGTCACCACCTTGGAGGCAGCGCGGCACTGTATGGACGGATCACTAGCCGCATCTTTGCCGCGGTATCCGATGTAACAAGTTTTCATGTGCGTGACACGACCGAGACCTTCGTGATAAACGCAGTGCCCGGCAGGAAGGAAGGTGTTATCGATGCCGTAGCTTTCGCGTGTGGCGCCCCAAGTGAAGGGAGTGCGGCCAGATGCGAAGAATGATACCAGAATACACCATGCTCTTATCCTAAGCTATCTCTAGGTGGGGATGGGTACATAGGCAAGAAACTGAACTGATGTTCGGATTGAATTCATCTGAAGTGGGTTATAGGCCATGCTCCCGTTGGAGGCGTTGTTGGTGTGGTGCGGTGGTGGACGTAGAACTGGTCGATCGAGAGGTGGTGGAGGTGATGCTCCGTCACGCGACACCTGAAAACACCGAGTTCAATGTCAACTCCACGTGCGGGCACAGGTGGGATGGGTACCGAGGTAAGGAACTGATATTCGGATTGAACTCATCTACAGACCACGGCATTGGGCCATAGGCCTCACTCGGAGGTGGTAGAGGTGGATGAGCGCGAAGTTCCTCGGCCGCAATCTCATCTGCAAATATCAGATGCACGCCCGGCGGTAGCAGATTCGTTTGATGATCTATGCCGTTGACCAGGAAAATGTCCTTTCCTTGAGATTCTGGACGTGCCCTTTTTTCTATCTGATTTGCCTGCTCATTGTGTTGAAACCCGCTATGTGCTTTTATCCAATGGAGTTGAAGATCAATATCAAACCCCTGGATTCGCGGGATGGCTGGCCAGCGGTAGAGATCCCACGATGTATCGAGACTGCGTGCGGTGCACGTGGTTTTGCTGTTCTCCGGTCAGGAATACCCACACCCGCAAAGTTGGGGTCTCAGTAACGCGACGCCTGAGAATTCCACTTTGTTCGACAAAGGGGTATAGTACGGGACGGCCACATCGAAAGGACCAAGCCACCTGGAATGGGATTGCCGATTCCGCCACATTCACAGAATGACTGTGAGCGGCATTCCATGAGGACTTCTGAAGAGGATGATATGTATACAGTTCTGCGTGACAACATCCTCTCTTGGAAAACCCAATTGCGATTGAGGAGTGGTGCCTCAATCCTGTGTAGACGGGAGGTAGTGGTTCGGCCTCTCCGTACATATGGGTGAGTGCGATCCATAGAATATCGAACCGTCACAGGACACTGGACGCCTTTGTCGTTGGGTAGGTACCCATTGTGTGTAAGTGTCTATGGGCAGCCTGTTCCTTGTGTCGGCTGGGTAGGCATTTTGGAAAAGAGTTCCTATTGCTTGGGTAAAGCTGAGGCTGCAGTGTTGGGATAGGTGTTGGAATACACGTCGTTCAATCACGAAACGTTCCCACTAGGTGAGTGGGGGTTCTTGCGCAGTGGTGGCCTCGATCGGGTTGCCAATATCGATGCCGTAGGTGTTGGGGTCTGATTGAGCAGCGTCTACCGCCCTATGGGCCTCTTGGATGTCTCGGTTCGCTGTGGTTGGTTCATGACGGGCAGTACGTGCAAGAGGAAATATACGTGGGCGTGCATTTCCGCTCTCCAGACCTTGTCCCTCTGGTGCTTCTGGCCTGAATCGGCCGATTTAGCCTCGGCCCGCTTAGACGCAGCGTCGGAGGAGGAGTCGGAGGAGTCGGCGGGGTTGGAGTTGGGCTCGGCGTCGGAGTCGGAGTCCATGTCGGAGTCGGATCCGGAGTTGGAGGAGGAGTCGGAGGAGTGGCCGGGGTCGGCTTCGAATTGATGGAGAATATTTATAAGCCTGTTGTAACAACCAGGCTGCTGCTCCTTCAGCTTTTCCCATGGTTTTTCCCCTCGTAGCACAAAGCCAATTACTGGCGCAGAAGGCTTAGAAGCGCATATACTATAGTAAAGTCGTAGAAACGAAGCGGCAACTTACGTTTTATAATTAAGGCCACCATTTGCTGAATCTATGTTAGACTCTGGATGTATTTGGCCACAAATTTGATACAACCAATGTACTTACGGCCAGCTTGGCGGTCACCTCCGCCCTAGTTAGGGCGTTCTCCCGGTCTTTGAGGAGTTCCGCTCGCACTGCACGCTCATCTTGGAGCTCTGTACGTAGGGGCGCCTGCCTCTTGTGCTTCCGCGGGTGGCGGTTATTTCCGGTTGGTTTATTCCAACCGAACACAGCTGGAAACTTGAAATGCTTGTGGCCAATTTTGCAACACCGAGGCAAAAACGCCCCATCTTTTCACCTTCCATAAACGTCCACCTATAACCAAGACTCTGTGCAGTTTTATACACCAAGCAATGACTCCCGGACGCAAACATACCAGCTGCTCGACGCGTCGAAGACGTGACTCTTTCATTGATGAGTAATACGGGCAATATCACCGCCCAGAGAGGAAGGAAGATATCCAGATGCTGAAGGCATCGGGGTGAACCGCGTGTTCTGGAAAGCATGGCGCCAATGGAGACCTCGACCATGGTCGGGATTTGTGGAAGTCCCAGAGCGACCTAGGTACTTGACCACCTTCCAACGGATGGCTACTATCCACGAGGTGGCGGCGATCACGTATTGCAGAGGCTGCACGCTCTTGGTTCGTAGAGGGGATATGCCCCTCGGAAGTCTGACCGGTTGTGGGTTTTGTTGCCTCTTCGTATGTCGGCGGAACGGAGACGGAGGCCCCGTGTTGCCTTTCCTTGATAGAGGCCCAATAATCCGCAGTGATCTTAATCACAATCTTCATACTACACCCACAACGCGGCGGTGATGGAGAGGAAGAAACCGGAAGTCGTTGCTACCCCAGCATTGGCTGAGAGTTGCGTACTTGACAGGTTTGTCGCCGTCGACATGTGGCCCGTGTTCAACTAATCGCGTATTGCCTGATAGATGGCTCTGGCTCGGGCTTGGACTCTGGCTTGGGCAAGGCGACGCGAAATAGTAGTCGTAGTAGTGGTACCGCTAGGAACCGAGTAAGAGGTTGTGGGAACCGAGTCTTGGGGACTCCCAGGTGTACCAGCGGTGGTTTGTAGAGGTGTCTTGGCGACGCGATAAAGCACCAATTCGCTTTTGCTTCGGTTCCCTCTGTCTCCTCATAGGGAGGTTGTGGTGTAGACGGGAAGTTGTGTTTGGAACTATTGCTGGTACTTGCTGAGGTGGTGTGGGGATGGCGTTTGCGGGTTTGTTGGCCGGACCGACACTCGTTCTCACGATGTTGAACCAAGACCACATTCTCCAGAATAGCCAAGTGAGAACGCGATAAATCACCGATCTTGTCCCGGTGGCATTTCCGCTTCTCATGCCCTTTTGAGGTCGCAAGGGTGTTTGAACTCCTTATGGCAGATAAAGCACCAAGGGCCGCGGCCATCCTCCTTGGCCCTGCAAATGTGACGAGGTGAAGCGGTTGCAGAACAAGAATTGTCACATCCAGAATTGCCACATTTGGTTCGTTGAAGTGATGTCTCCCAAACAGTGCGGTTGGGGCAATGAGACAAAGGCGAGGATAGACGGCGTCCAAAAAGACCATGACAACGGGCGCAACATTCCCGCCTATCCATCATTGGTCTTAATGCCAGCCTCCCTCATAAGCCAAACCTTCCACGAAAGCACGGCGACGTTCGGCGACACCCTAACGTTCAAATGCTTTTTACGGCCACAGGGCCACCACAATGAGCACTAGAGACCCGCGAACAGAGGCAACGCTCATGCACGAGACAGTTACCAACCGAAACGATCCCAAAACGGCGTGCATCGTCATCTTGTTGGCGGATGTCTCAACGTGCCACCGCCGCTGGGTACACATTTCAAGTTTGAGTGGAAAGGGGACGGAAAACCGACGGGCTCCTACGAGTTACGCGGTGCAATTCCCGGTGAAACGCCTGCCTACCTCTAGCCAGGCAAACCTGTTAAAAAAAGGCTGGGGCCAAAACAGCCGGCACAGGGAAGGGCGCCGGCAAGAAGGGTCCTAAAAAAAAAAGCGATACGGCGGATGAGGACGGAGGCGGAGGCCCCCTCTCCCCCTCCAATCCCATCCATCGCATCATTGTCCACTGTAACATAGCCGTTGACGGACAGATGCAAAGACTGAACTGTATCAAGCACAACCGAACAACACAAAGAGTGAACTGGATCCCGTCAAGTACAACGAAGCAACATACAGCGCAGAGCGTGCACGGTATAGCTTTTCGGTTTAGGCTGCCTTCTCGCGCGGACCGAGGGAACACAGTAATGAGGTATAGGCTCCATAGACCTGGATGGAATGGGAATGAAAGACGGGTGTTGTGGACTTGGTGGAGCGTGGAGATGGTGCTGAACCGCAAATCGAGGTGGTGTTATCGTCTTGTGTCTGAGTGGAACAACTTCGATAGTTGGAACCACAAGTCTGCTCAGGGATCGATGGAACCAGGGGGAAGCAGTCGATGATTGCGTCGAACATTGATGCGATGAGTCTGGCCAGTACACCGAACGGCGTGATCTCCGCAAATATACTTTTGTCCCTGCCCCAGGGCATCTCTTGGTGATTGACCAGAAGGTAAGGGCACCCTGTATATCTGCCGTGAAATGCAACTGATAAACTTTTTCCTCTTCGGAATTCCATCTCAAGCGTTGGACTTGACGCAGCTTTCGCACGGTCTCTTTTGGTCGCATTTGATCTTGCGGGCACGGCATGATATGCATGAGACAGCGGGGAGATTACGTCGTTTTGATTGGCCCTGTCGGTGGTTTGGTTCTGTCCGTTCTTGACGGGCAGAGTGGGATGGATGAAGGCATTGGCATGGTTGCTGAGCGAATACGCTGTGTAAGACGGGGCCGACATGGAGTGTGGTGGAGGACGATGATGCCGAAGCAAACGAGCTCGCCCTCTGCATCCATGACGGTGAGAATTTGGGTGGTGCTATCGTCAAGGGGCCAGGCGACGGTGAAAGTAACCGCGCGTTAAATAGTAATATTACTATTAGTCGCCATCTGTAAAGATACGGTCAGTATAAGATCATATCATCTTGGAGACGGGGGTATAAGTGGCCTGACTGGACTGGATATCAACAACATACCTCACAACGAATGTACTTACTGCTGCCCTGTCGTCGAGGGCTTGAGTTAAGCCCACAGCGGTGGGAGCGGTGGCTACCGCTTGGGTAAGCTGGATGCGACTTTATGCTGGCTTCGGTCCGTATGGTGTGGCCGAGGAAAAGAAAAGCAAAAAGGAAAAAGAATATGTGTTTATACAACCTCAATATCCAGAAGAAGGGCCAAACACACATGAAAAAAACCCATGTCCATAAGAGCCGCAATTTTGTATGCCTTGCAGGCATCGAAGGGCCATAGTAGTAGAGTCTGTACGAACCCGCGGATGCTGGCCAAAAACTCCGCAACAAGGCTCATGGCGGTGCTTTGAGGCTTGCTGGATTTCGATCTGATCACTTTCGCAGCTTATCGTGCCTGTGGGCATTTGCTTGGGCGTTGTCGTACAGCTGAACGCGTTGTGCGACGGTGAGGATAGTCACGCCGCCACGGGGGTTCTCTGTTAAGCTGGAGTGGGAACCAATGTTGATGTTGAAGCGCGACTGGAGTGGGAATTGAATGTTTTTTGATGTCTTCCAATGTTGATGTTTGTTTTCTGGCATGTTTGTTGCTGACATGCCTGGCTCTGGCTTTTTCGCCAAAAATGCAACTTTGACGCCTATGAAGAGGGAGACGATGCGACCAATTACCCACCATGAGAATGCCACAAACCACCAGAAGGAAGCGTATATAATTCCCATAAGCACCCACACAGTCAAATGGCGTCTTTGCCGCCACACAGGTTGTTTGTGTAGCTTGGGAATATCATCGATCCATCTGATCCACAGTTTGTCGGCGTCAGCATGTAGTTTGATCATGCCGATGCTGAACCACGTTAAAAGGACTGGTGCCCACACCTAGGAACGCCATGTCTGCGCGAATGTTTGGGGTATGTCTGGGCTTGTTGTGGATTCTGGTATGTTTTGGCCTGTCGTGGATGATCCCGGCGTTTCGAAGCTCAAGGTGCCGAACGGGTTCGGGATGTTGATCCTCATGATGCCAAGGAGACTGTTGCATTATGTTAGAAATGAGTTGAAGAGGAGTGGAAGTGGAGTGGAAGTGGAGGGCAGAATGGGGAGGGAGAGACATACCAAAGATGTTTGAGCGTTGGAAGTGGAATGTTTCGTTCAGAAGTCCGGTGGGAATGGTACGTTTGATGTTGATGTTGCGGGTCCCAAAAACAAAAAAAAATGTGGTGCTCTTCCCGCTTGCATCCTCCGCTCTGTTTGGCATCGTTACCAGTTGATTGTATCATGCCCGGGAAGTTGATGGTCCAGTTGGTTTTGGTCTCTTTCTTGGCTGCCACGACCTTGCTCGGAAACCTCCTCCAGTGTCCAGTACATGGTGCTGAAGATCGAAAGCTGAGACCACCATTTTTCTCCCAGGCAGTTCCGGACCCAACGTAGACGCGAGGATGCGAGGGGAGGGCTTTGAACGTCCGGCCAAAACGGGAGAGTCTTTCCATCATCACGTCGAAGAGAGCAACGATGGTGCCAAAAAAATGGCCATGCCAACCTCAACGCCCGACATGATACTGATAATGCCGAAAAAAGAATATAAAAAAAGGATACTTTGACAGAAATCCAAAGGCGTGGTCGTCGAAAATGATGGTCATGATTGTCATGATGGGATGATTTTGATCTCCCCCAGATAAAACACGTCAATCTGCTTTCCCATGTCGTAGATCTTGGCCCAGATATCGTCGATGTTGGATTCCATAATGTCTGCAACGAGGATCAGACGAAAGATCGGATGATCTAATCATATAATTTCGTTAGTACTTGTCATTGAGACTATATCACCAACCCCAAAGCATAGCACATACCTTGGCTTTACCAGCTTCATCCCGCCTTTCACGTTCGCCTCTCATAGCCACCGCCTTCCTCCTTTCCTATCACACATCCCGCCCGCTGCTTCATCATATGGAGGGGGCGTCGATGCCGACGGTGTTGTAGACTCGGGGCATGGTGTTGGGGTTGCAGCCCCGTGTTGTTGGCACCAGGCACTTCCGGATCAGGTGGGGTAGGGGTGCCCGGGGACTTGCATCGGGGCCAGCAGACAATATCCGAAGCCTTGCCTTATACCGGCAACGGGGTAATGCCGGTGATAGAGGAAGATTTGCCCTTCTGCTGGCTGTAACAGCCAGGCTGTTGCTGCTCCTCTTGCTGCTGCTGCTGCTGCTGCGCCTCTTGCGGCTGTTGCTGCTCCTCTTGAGGCTGCTGATGTGTCTGCTGCTGCGGCTGTTGGTTCGCCAACGCAGCCCTGTCGTCCTCCTTCCATTTCAGCTTCTTTTTATCCCTTTTGTGATTTTCCCAATTTGAACCCAGCCAACCCATCTAAGCGACCCCAACGGCAGCCACTACTCCAAATGCTGTAGCGAGCTTGTCTGAGGATGGATGTTAGCCCCTTGGTGGCGGCCGGGGTGGTGGTGGTGTGGTCGCCCTCTCTCCACTGGGCGATCGCCGCATTGATTTCTCGGCGTGGCATCTTTGCGAATGTTTCTGACAGATGAGATAGTATCCTTGGTGCAGGCAGTCAAACTGCTGTCGAGGTACTCATCATCCTCAGCATCTCCAGCCTCTCTCCGAATTCTTGCCCCTTCGCTGTAGTCAGACCGACTAATTCCTTAGTTAGCTTATACCGACTAACACACAGTCAAATATCGGACAAGTTGCCTGGCGATACGGGCGGTGGATGGAGTGAAATGGCCACGCCAAGTCCTCGGGATAGATTAGAGCCCAGGCGGGGACTTGACGGAGACCAGGGCGACCAGGGCCAGATGCCTGACCCTGCCGGTCAGGAGGCGGGTGAGGTGCCAAATAATGTTATTGGTGACGCTGTTGTCGACGCTGTTTTCCATGTTGGCGATAGGGTTGTTGGTGAAAAAAAAGAGTGAAGAAAAAAGGAGAAAAGGAAATCATTGGATAAGGCGAAGATGGGCATCTTCTTGTAAGACAGTTTCCAGGGAGCTTCATCTTTTTCGGGGTCGAGGTGGCGAAAGATGGTCCCCTGGGCTGCACCGTGATACTTCCACGAAGTGTTGTAAATGTGGTAGCCAAAGATCATTTCGTAGGCAGCCGCAGGGCTCTTGTTTATCACAAGGCTAGCCCACGCTGCACAAGCCCCGAATCAACGGAGTCCTCACCCCGGGGCTCACGCCCACTGGGGGGGGGGGGGGGGGGGGGGGGGG
>RAOC01000130.1:0-54146 GCA_009804845.1 Neurospora sp. FGSC 26637 | reverse complement strand
CCCCAGTGGGCGTGAGCCCCGGGGGGGGGGGGGGGGGGGGGGGTGTGCGGCGCCGGCCTCGGCGTCGGCATCGATCTGAATCTATGTCAGACTCTGGATAATGAGCTCGCCGAGAAACTCATCCGCCTTGAAGGAAACACTTCGGCCTCGTGCGCGGAGCACGATCCAGGTCCATGCTGAGCGTGCCAGCATTGTGATGGTGTGGCCTAGCCTAGCGGTGGTCTGGATTTGGAGAGCTGTATGTGAGATGGCGAGACGACCAAAGAATGAATCAACCAGGCGTGTCTGGTAGGTAGGTATATCTTGGCCTTGGGCAAAACAAAAGGAGGGAGCTTCTTAGGTATGGCTGTTGTGGAGTTGGCAATTGTCGTTTGGCAGGACGACACGAGTGTACTCGTACTCATGTCAGTTTGTCGATGGTCCTTTGGAAGTGGCGCTCGTCCCTCGGCCCTTTTCATCCTCCACATCAGCCCCGTAAAAACAGCTATTGCGACTTGGGAAACGGAACTTAACCAGTCGGACACAAACGTCGACCAGCTGGAACCTGTCATGTTCTCGGGGGTGGCGGCCGAGGGGGGATTGGTGCGGCAGGACTCGAGGCGTAGAGAGTATAGGGGGTGGTGGGAGGCGGAGGTAGGGCGCGGATGGGGTTGGTGGTAATTTGCCCTTGCGGGCTTGCGGCTGACGCGAGCTTGCATGCTGGTTCGTGAGGCCAGCGGCTGCGACCATCTCCGGAGTGTCCGGCATCGGGGGTTTTGTCCCTTCTGCGAAGTGCACCTTCTTGCGCAGAGGTTCTTCCGGACACGCCCGCCAAGATGACAATGTAACGAACGGTTGGTGCCATTTGGACGGTGAAAATGCATTGGTTCGTGACACCCTTGGCCAGGAAATCCAACACAAGTCCTTCCGGACCAGCTTCACCTAAGCTCTTGTCGATTGCTGATTCGGGTCTCGGTTCGGGCGACCAGCAACCAGTTGCAGACCTCGTCACCATTTTGAATTTGTACGAACCCGCGGATGCTGGCCACTTCCCTGTGGATGTCTGCTTGGTGTCTAGGCCGGTCCACGTCCTGATTCCCTCGAAGATGCTGAATCTGTCCAAATAGTTCCCGACCTGTTGAGCCACATCCGCTGTAGCTCGTTATCGGTCTGATGGCGATAAGGCCCCAGCTCCAGAGGACCAACCACCGATGGAAATACAGACTCCCATCCTCCCATGCTTGTTGAGAAGTCCACCACGGTAACAACGTCCAGTACGGAAACCGCGCCTGGATTTTAGGACCAGCTTCACCTAAGCTCTTGTCGATTGCTGATTCAGGTCTCGGTTCGGGCGCTTCTCTTTGGGAGTCGTCATTGGAAGTCGTCATAGGGAGTCGGCTTGGGGTCTGGGCCGGTCCACGTCCTCAAATAGTAGGAGGATGAGATCGTCTTGTTCGAAGGGTTGTCTGGGCACCCTCGGTGATTCGAGCCCGGTTAGACTCACAGCGCGGGCATGGCTGGGGCTGAGGGGTTCGGGTTCTTTGCTCTTCGGGCATTTCGCCATGGAGTCGTAGGTCGGAAAAAATTTCTTGGGTTTGTTGGGTCGTGGGGGATTCAGAACCGGGCAAAGACTGGACGGTTTCGCACCCGCTCAACAGGGAAAAGTTCGTCTGTGAACCAGTTAGCTCATCCGTCCCAGAGATAGTAGACTCCCTTCATGCTGTGCTGGGAAGTCATGCCGGGCAGGGGCAGAGGAAGTGAGGTGTATGATGACGACTTACCAGACAGATCTGCAAGAATAGGTAGAAAACGTATTTCGGACAACATAGGCCCGTTCTCAAGGAACATATGTTTCAGTTGCTCGAACCACGGAACCATCCTCCCAGGAGATTTAGCCTCTTGTTGTACAGAGTTGGCGTGATCCTGTTCTTGAGTCTCAATACCATCTTCTTCTTTGAGCCGGGTACGACCGTGGGTGTCAGTCAACAAACACACCATTCCACAAGCTGAACAACGAGAGTGCCTTCGCCAGTGCGATACGAAATGCGCGAACGGGTCCCGGGGCGTCAAACGACAAGGTGGGAATCGCCTGCTCATCCGAAGAGCTGGAGGGCTCGGGAGTCACAACGGGAATGCTCTTTCCAGATGCTGTCCCATATCAAGAGAATAGCCATCTGCCGTGAAATCCAGTTGATGAACTTCTTCCCTTTTGGGCGTTGGTTGTAGGGTCCGGCCACTTCTTTTTGCACAATCCGTAACCAGATTGTGTGGTATTCCTCTGGTTCTGACGAAACTCCTCTAGGCCTAAGGCCACCCACACCAAAATGGAACCTAGGTAGGGCAACCCAAAACTGAAGGGATTGCCGTGCATAGATGTGCAGAAGTCCAAGAGAACAGACATGACATGGTTTCGAAGTAAGGACCTTCGGCGTCAGGAGGGCTCTAGGCTCCGTCATCCTCAGAATCCCAATTCGACGGCGACAAACAGCAATCGGACAAGAAATGAGTCAAGTGCTCGAAATCGGGTCCTTCGGAGTCAGGAGGACTGCAGGGTCGTGCGACGTGTTGATGCATCCAGCAACTTTTCCACAAAGTCGCGCTTGGTAAGGGTGTGCTTCGCAGAGGAGAGGATATAGGAAGAACAGTCGCCATTTTTAGGTAGACGCGAGTCCGGAATGAGGGTCGGCCTCATCGGACTGGTTGGGGATGTCGGAGAGTCGGGACGTTCCAGAGGATAGAGGCTTGGACCCGATTGATGGAAGGAAAAGAAGTCCACGTCTGTGGAAGATGGTGTCGTAGTATCCAGTTTGACTTGATCCTGAGAGGTACAAGTTGATGTTGGTGAACAAAGTAGACGAATAAGTTGTTGGAGCTTGGTTTGTGTCCGAAGAAGTCTGAGACAAGAAAAAGTTGAACTGTTGATGCAGAATATGATTGCTTTGTCATGTATCCCAAAGATGAAATGATGTGTTTGATGATGGGAGAAGCAGCTGTTGGAGGCGCTGTTGGAAGGCACTGTTGGTGGACGCTGTGGACGTTGCTGTTGCCGGCCATTGGGAGGTCATGACGGAGGAATTGAGGATCAGACGATTCCGTTCCAAAAATGAGTTTGGAGATGGGAAGTGATGCGGTGCCGTTGGCGCTTCGTCGACCAAAAAATCATTTGGAAAAGCTGTTGGCAAAGTGCGAGTGTGGTCGCTCTGGACGCCAAAGAAGATGGAAAAGCGGTGATGTTGCAGTGTAGATGTATCCTGCGAAGTTGGAACAAGGAAGAGACTGAGAGAAGTGGAAGTGTTGTAGACTTGTGAGTTTTGAAGCCAGAGAAGAGAAGATGGAAAAGCGGTGATGTTGTGACGAACCCTGTGAAGCGAAGTTCGAACAAGGCATGAATTGGAAGAAGATGAAAGTGTTGTAGACTTGTGAGTTTTGAAAAGAAGAGAAGACAAGATAGAAAAGCGGTGCTTGATGATCTGGATGAAGAGAAATTGTTCATCTGGCCCGGGGGAACCCCTCTTCTTATAGGTGCCAGAGCTGGGGTCCGGGACTTTCACATGCTCAGACGGTGACGGCACTCGAGGGCGGTGGCTGCAGAAGAATCGCTGAGGTGTCTGAAGTCGAAGGGGAAGGAATATGCTCTTCGGCGGTAAGAGTCATGGAGATGTGAGCATATTCTGTGAGACAAGACAGAAGGTGTTTCATCTTTTGAAGCGTCGGACTTGGATTAACAATCGTCGACCCGTTCAGTCGGTGAAGAGCGGGCGCTGGTGAAAGAAGCAGCATGTCTGGGATGAGTCAGTCGGTGAACGGCGAGGCCCTTCGATGGAGAGTGTCGCAGTCGTCGTTAGAGGAATGGGCAGTCATGCCGTTGTTCTTGTTCCCACGGTGAGCTACTCCCGGTGAGAGCAAGGACGATAAACCATTAGCACTTGCGGTGAAGCAGAAGAGAGAGCGATGAAAGGAGATACCTTACCTTATAAGGGTTTACAGACGAGACTTCGGTCAGATCAACATCTGCGCAGAAGATCTCAACTTCCACTACTCGCACACTTCCATCTTTCTCGTTCTCTCCTTGTCTGCAAAAGGTCAGCTTTACCTGCGTGCAAAATCACATCGTCACATGCCAACAACACCAGGTAGCGAACCACCGGTCACGATTAACTTCATCATGTTCTTCTGCCGGCAAAGATGTACCTAGCAACATCGCTTCAATAACTGCCCGTATCCAACTTGCTTGCAAGAAAAATATCCAACCGTCGAAAACTCTTGCCTCATTCCCAGCTGTAGCTTTCCAAGTCTATTCTCCCACTCAAGAGGTCGTCCCGCCTCCATCCTCCGTCCTAGCTGCCTATTATCTTCCCTTTCCCTTACTTCCCTCTCAATACCCCTCCCTCTTAGACACTCCATTAACCAACCGCTCCCCCCTCCCCAACCTCCCGAGATTCTCCTCCAGTATCGCAAGCACGCGCTCATTATACCTCGTACTAGCCCCACTAACATGCGGCGTGAGAATAACATTCCTGGTACTCCAAAGCTTATGTCCATCCGGCAACGGCTCCGGATCCGTAACATCCAGCGCCGCTCCCCTGATCAACCCCGTTTCCAACGCCTCGATTAGGTCGTCAGTATTGATGACCGGGCCACGAGCAATGTTGCTGACAAAAGTCCGCCCGCGCGTTTCGCTGTGACCAGTCTCGTCGACGAAAGTGATGGAAGGGGAAGAGTTGTACAAGATCTGGAACTCTTCCTTCCCTAGCAAGTGTTTGGTGCCAGGGGTAAGTGGTGTCGACACAACCAGCAGGTCCAACCCGCTCCCCAAAAACCTGTGCAAGTCCTCCTTGCTAGCACCGCTGAACCACTTTGATGGAAACTTCCCATCGGGATCTCCCATCCCTTCCGGGGCCCAACTTCTATCCTTCCTCGATTCGGGCGTGGGGCGTGGGTGCAAAGTGTAAGCGTGGACTTTCATACCCATGGCGCGGGCGAGTCGAGCAGTCTGGCGGCCGATGGCGCCATACCCCAAAATGCCAACGGTTTTGGCGGTGGCGTCTTCGATGGAATCGACGTTGCCGCGGGACCAGTGCGCCTGGCGTTGGAGGTTGAGGTAGTGGGGGAGTCGGTGGTTGAAGGCGAGGTAGGTGAGGAGGAGCCATTCGGAGATTTGGGGACTTTTGGCAGTGACTTTCCGTTAGTAACTGGCCTGGGAGGGAAGAATAGTGAAGGTGAAGAGAGGAGATGGAAGGAAAGGAAAGGAAAAGAACAAACCCATGAACCCCATTGGCAGAACAAAACTCCACCTCCGTCTGCTTAAATAGCGGATGATCCAGAATATGGTTCGCTCCAGCACTATTCAGCTGAACATACTGCAGCTTCGGCGCATCCTCTGGTTGCGGGAGGTAGGTCAAGGTCAAGGCGATGGTGACATCTTTCCACTGTTCGATGGGGAAAGGAGACTCGGCTTGGGTCCATTCAGACTTGTGGTATTCGATCACCAAGTCGGGAAACTGTTTCTGGAGAGAATCGATGTAGCCTGGTGTTGGGGCCGAGGGAGTGAGGATGACGAGTTTGTGGCCTTTGAGAGTTGGGTTCTGTTTACTTTTGTCCTCGAGGGAAGAGAATTTGACGAGCGTCATTGTGACGGTGTTGTTTAATGTCCGTGTTGCTTTTGCAGAGTGCAGAGTGCAGTGATTTTGAATCGGAGACGGGATGGGATGTCTTCGTTTTGAGACGGAATTGTTGATGGAATGGAAAATGATTACCAATCTTCAAGACGAAAGACACTCCGGCGACATCGGTCGTGTGGGGTTAGTCTGGCGCCATCTCGCGTCATTCTCCCGGGTTTGAGGTTATGGGGTTCGTTAACCCCGAACCGGCAGCATCGAGCCGTGCACATTCGTTCAACTTGCCATCCGATGAGACATCACTTCTAGCTCCAGCGCAAGATCTCCTCGACGGGAGATTAATGCGGATGCGGGAGAGCGTGGGGACCGTGGGGGTCTCGGCATTATCTCCGGTCTCTCTCCAAGGATTATAAGTCGGTGGAAGTCATTGTCAACCTTGTGGTGCTTGGTCCGTCAATGTGGAAGTTCTTGGCGTCAACCACCTCGGTCAGGGTGCCACTGAAGTTGTTGACCATCTGTCAAAGGGGCAACGAGCTTATGAGTTTAACTTTATTCTGCATTGTATCTACTAGAATAGTCCGTTCGAAAGAATATGACCGCTAGTTCAATTGACTCCAAGTCACCCCCAAACCACCCATAGCCGCGAATTGTTGCCTTCTCTTCTCGTTCAAATCATCTTCATAATCCATAATCCATCATTACCCATGCCATCCATCCATCTGTCCGTACTGTGTCCCAGAACTGTCCTTCCACTCACTTCTCAACCTTACTTCTCGTTCGAAAATCCCGACTCTTTGGCTTGCAAGGACAGGCCTTTCTAAGCCTCAACCGCATCGTCGACCGCACCGAAGCAGGTTTCCACTGCAGACAAATGTCAGTACCTCAGCTGCCTGTTAAGTATTGGACGAAAAGAGGGTAGTAATAAAAGAGAAAACGTACTGATAATGCCAGTAATGAGATAAGGATCCGCGTTAGAAGCAGGACGGCGATCCTCAAAGTAACCGTAGCCCTTGGCGGCGCACTCGCGAGGGATACGAATGGACGCGCCACGGTTGGCCACACCGTAGGTGAAGGTGTCGATGGCACCGGTCTCGTGACGGCCGGTGAGACGCTTCTCGTTGCCTTCGCCGTAGACTGTTTTGTTTCCCTTTTTGTTAGCCTCCTCTCCAACCCTCCGCTTCGGGGTGCAAAGACCTACCAGCAATATGCTCCTTATGCCTCCCCTCCAACTTCTTGATCGCCGCCTCGATATGCTTCATACCACCCTCCTTCCTCATCTCGACCGTCGAGAAGTTACTGTGCAAACCGGCACCGTTCCAATCGCCAGGGATAGGCTTAGGATCGAGGGACACCTTGACGGCGAACTCCTCAGCTACGCGGTCCAGCAAGAAGCGGGCGAGCCAGAGCTGGTCGCCCATTTCGATGCCGGTGCAGGGACCGACTTGGAACTCCCATTGGGCGGGCATGACTTCGGCGTTGGTTCCCGAGATCTTGACGCCGGCGTACAGGCAGGCGCGGTAGTGCGCTTCGACAATATCGCGCATGACAACCTTTCCGGCACCGACGCCGCAGTAGTAAGGACCTTGCGGGGCGGGGTAGCCTGGATGGGTCATGGTTAGTTAGTAGGTGTACATGTTTAGAGAAGGGATGCCTGGCCCTTGCGGAGGCAGAGGCGGAAGGGGGGAAGGAATGAAGGGACGCACCGTTCTGAGGCCAGCCGTAGGGACGATCATTCAAATCGAGGAGGGTGTATTCTTGCTCGAGACCGAACCAAGGCTCGTGCTTGGCGTGAAGCTCCATGAGCTTGACGCACTCGTGGCGGTGGTTGTACTTGTTGGGGGTGTCGTCGGCATCCCAGCATTCGGCGAGGACGAGAATGTCTGCATACAGTTAGCGATCAATGTACAACAAGATCATACAAGATGGGTGGGCTGATGGCTTGGCTTACTGTGGGGAGGGCGGAAAGGATCCGGGTACACAGCAACGGGCTTCCTGCACGAGTGGTCGTATACCGTCAGCATCGGCTTCTCAAGTCCCGCCGACAGGTCCATGATGACTTACAAATAAACGTCCGAGTTGTCACCAGGAGCTTGGCCTGTGGAGCTGCCGTCGAAATTCCAGATGGGGAGGTCTTCGGGTTTGTAGCCCTCTGGCTTTTCTTCGAGGGTCTATTCATGGTGGAAAAGTTAGTTTCATTTTCATTTCGGTCAATTCCTTGCAGAAGTGATTGCGCAAATCCCAATGGGTGGTGGTCTGATCCCGAGCATAAGATAAGACGTACGCGAGACTTGGAGCGGGTGTTACCCTCAGCATCAATCCAGATGTACTCGGCCATGATCTTGCCGTGCTGGTCGAGATCGCGGAACTTGGCCAAGACGGCCGCATTGGAGGCGAAGGACTCTTTGGTAGCCTGTGATTGATCCATGTTAACTTGTCTGCTTCTTTGGTTGTTTGGGTTGAAGATTCGCGATCTAGAAGGGGGCAATCGCTTTGAAGTAGTGGTTTTGATGACGAACCATTGTGATGTGTGACTTGTGTAAGTATTAGGTCTGTAATGTTTGGTAATGGTATGTATGATGTCGCAAGTCCAAACACCTCGCTGGCAGGTCGCAGCAGTCGCAAGTCGCAGTCGCAGTCGCAAGTCGCAGTCGCAGTCGCAAGTCGCAGTCGCAGTCGCAAGTCGCAGTCGCAGTCGCAATACAAAAACAAGCGCGTCCCAAAGTTGAACGTGTTCAAAACTTGGTGAGAACAAAGAAATGAATTAATGGAGAGAAGAGGTGAGAGAAAAGGACGCGCGCGTTGGCGGCGGGAACGGTCAAAGATAAGGAAATCAGCCCAGTATGCGGTCTGCAAAGCGAGATGCTGCCCGTGATTTTCACGTTATCCGATCCCGTCCGAACATGTCTGCCTTGGTCTAGACTTTTTTTAGCAGGCGCGGTGTAGGGTGTATGAGGTAGCTATGAGGTGTGCGCGCGCGGGTTAGCGGGGTCGATTTTGGAGAAACGGGACTGATACGAACCTCAACCGCCAGCGATAAAAGGTACGTACCTCTATCAATAGCATCGAGTCCATATCCAGTCGGGTCACTTGTTTTTAACCGAGACCCTTGGTTGCCTCCCCCCTGACGTCGCCCACCTTGTGCCCGCATTCTTTGAACCCATCGTTTGATGGTGGGGTGGGTGGCTTGGGTTTGTCGGGTGGGATGGATTTGGAACAAAAAGAAGGGCCGGTGATCGGTCCAATGCCTTTTCCCTTTTTGCGGTTTGTGTTTCGTGATTGCAAGACACACGACATGAAAGTCTCGGATTATCTGCATGAGCTTCTCTTTCCATCTTTGGATCAACCCTGAAGTCAGGGAATGGAAGGATCGATGGAGGAAAAGGGTTCCACCGGGGGAAGGTGCAGTGACACACGCTACTGCGCTGTTGACCTCTGATCTCCCGCCGTGGAGATTCACAAATTGAGTGGGGAACCACAATTGGGGATACACATGCTTATTCCGACTTCTGGTGTTTCCATCGGCCTTCATCATCTCATCGCCTCTTTCTTCTCTTCAGGTTCCATCCCCCTTCCCAGAATCGAGTCGAGTTTTCGTCTTGTCCGTCATTGTTCTTTTCAAGATCAAAGAAACCCATCCCCCGCTATCGGCCACCACGCCACCGCCTCAAAGCGCTCTCTGTCATTGGGTAGGTACGTACCACTCGGCAACCCTCGCACCCTTCCGTCGGTATGTACTTCTCAATTCCTTGGCACCGCTACAGCCGTCTTCAGCCTATCGACTATCATTTCTCACTCATGACCCCATTGGCCACTTGTTGACTTTCTTATCCAATCTCATGACGGAATCAGAGCTGCTGCCAGTGGCTGATGGCGCCCTCAGGTCTGCCCCTCGGTGACCCCTTGCTATCAGCGAGTCCCCGAGAAATCGTTAGAATGCGGGGGGTTGCAGAAGTGCAGACTGCAGATGACACGTGGGGCTCCGCCTTTGCTTATCGTTGGGCGGTGATTGGATGAACACCGGTTCGTCGTTTGTTTCTTCGTTTGTTCCTGTTGGAAGCTGGTGAACTCACGCTTCTCTTGCAGACGGGAAGCCTTTTTGCCTTCTGCTGCAGCACTGCATGATGAAGAGCACGCGGGGTTTCCATGTTGTCTCCCCCCCCCTTCTCCAGTTTTCCCGTGCCATTTTCACATTCAGGGGAACGACGAACTGGGCTGAACTCTGAAAATGGGGGTACACACCACACAAACATACGGACGGTCCCACGGAACCAAGTCACAGAAGTATGTAAAGTGCCAGTAGCAAGTGGCGACTATGATAACATCTGGTGTTCCCCCCCTCTCCAGAACTCTGTTTCAAGCGATGAACGAATCACGCTTCATTCGTCCACATTTGACGAGCTGAGTGAGGCCTTTTTTGTTTTGAGATCGATTGTGAGACATGTTCACTTGGAGGGTTGCCAATTGTCTTTCCTTTCTGTTTCAGTACGGGCGAAGCGAGGTCTCTTTTCCTCCGGGGCGCCGCGCATGGTGCCCGCCGGAGGGCGGAGGGCGGAGGCAGACGAGCAACGTCGCRCAGGCCGTCGACAATGACACTGAGAGAGAGAGGAAAGGGAAGAAAGAACACACCAAAGATGGATGGTAAGAAGGCTGATTGATGATGGCTCGGTCATTCGTTCGAGAAAGGCAGACATCAGACGAGGAGGGAGCTACAAGTAAGCTGTGAGCGGAGGGGAGCTCTTAATTCTTACACAGTATCTTGAGACGGGAGCCTGTATCCAGGTCCGCACTTTGCCTATTTGGGTAGGAAAATGTTCGTGCACCTCCAAAGTCGCGAGTCCCTTCAGCACTCTTTTCGAAGTGAACGCCAGGCTGGAATGCTCCTTTTCGCAACTAAGCTGGCCACAAAAGGGGCCTTCTTGGGTGAAATGCCGGATCCAAATCTGGGCAAACAAGAATCATTGCACATTTATATCGTGATGAACGCGGATACTGAGTTTTGGAAGTTTTTCTCTGCACGAGGCGCTCTGGCCGCTTTTTCGCCCAAATAGGCAAATGTGCGGACCTGGATAACGACTCCCTTTGAGACAGCTCTCAGGTAGGTGTCTCGCTTAACGACACCGCCGAGAATTGGGCTCATGATGCTGTGGAAAATACTTCTAGCTATGATTACAGCCCGCAATGCCTTGATGGGTCATGATGACAGTGAACCACCACCCAGAACTCAACGGGCCAGTGAGTACTTACAATACAATACCAAGGGCAACATCACAACTGAAATTGAGTACAATGCCGACTCAAGCCGCTGTGAGGACCTTGATGGTTAAGGCTGACAATGACTTGAGGTGGAGTAGACTAAGGGAACGGAACAGATCAAGACCGAGCTCTTATCGCGAACGAAGCTCTTATCGCAAGCCATGTCTAGGTAGTCTCTCAGCTGCCCCGTCCCCAAACACCAAGACCTGATCTCATGATGACACCTGAGTGTTGAAGATGAGTGGTCGCTCGACATCGTTGACAAAAGATAGAAATACCTGATCACACATCTGGGAGGCGGTCCTGGACTTCTTTCTGATGGACGGCGGCTGGCTGGCTGATAAAGCATACGCAGGCTGAGTGAGCAACAGACATCTTGTCTAGGTACACCGAGTCCCATTACACCGTGATCAGATCCACAAGTGCGGCGAGAATATCATCATCACTTTTCTCTATTATCGGTCGGTAGTCACGTCCAACCACACTATACTATCTCAACCACAAGCAGGCTCATCATCCCCACCACCCCCCATCGCATCCGTCTTCGCGTCCTGACTCCTCCCACCACCATAAACCCCCCCATCCAAAATGACCGCCTCGTTATCATCCCGATCATCCTGCACCCTCCTCCACCTCGTACTCTTATCCCTCCTCCCTTCCAACTCCGCTCCCTTCTCTTTACCGCTCGTCGGCGGTTCATAAACCGGCTTAATCATGCCTCCCAACAACGGATTCTTGCTAAACGCACCACCACCACTCGTCCTCGACGTCGTCGGCGCAATATGATACTCCCCCGGCCCATTTTTGTCTTCCTCAGGCTCAGAATCAGGCGTAACAGGCCTCTCCACCTTGGTCACTTTTCTGAGTACCTTCTTGCCCACCAGGTCAATACTAACCACCTGCTGCCTCTTTTCATACTCCGGGCGCGCATTCCACTCCATCTCCCGCATCAACTTCTGCTGCTTCTTGAGGGCTAGCGCCCTCTCTTCGGGGGAAGCCCACATGCTCCCTCCCATCGCACTAACGTCAAAGTCCGCCGCTTCGTCTCTCACCGTCGTTCTTTGCGCGTTTTCTGCTTGGAAATTAAGCAGCTTGTCGCGCTGCTCAATAGCTTTTTGCTTCGCCGATTGCGCAGCCTGCGTTTGTTGCTGTTTCGCCGCCGCCTCCTGCAAGGTAGGCGCATCCTCGTACTCATCACCATAACCCCTCGGTCTGGCGAATGGTTTGGGCACACCGCCCACATCAGCCCTCTTGTTGGCTGCCCTATCGGCCGCCATCTTCTCGCGGCCGCGCTCGGCTTTGAGTTCTTTGATCATTTGCTGCACTTCGGCTTGGGATAAGAGAGGGTGGCCGCAGAGGGTGCAGGGGCCTAGACCTTCTTTGACGCAAATCACTTTGCCGCAGTTTAGACAGTTCGGAGCCGCGGCCAAGAGGGGATGCCGCGCGGCGACGCAGTTGCACCGACGCGAGGCGATGCCGGAGGCGGAGTTGGAGGTGTGTGTGGGGTTGGTGGTTATTTCGAGTTGGCGGATCGCGTCGTCGAGGTCGGAGAGGGCGGTGGAGGCGCCGTGCATGGGGGTGCCGCCGGCGATGGAAATCTTGGTGGCATTGTTCTTGCCGTTGTTGCTCGGGCCGGGTGTCGAGGTTCGAGAGACGGGATTCGATTTGGGCTTGGGTTTGCCGAGGTCGGAGACTAATGTGCCATGGGCGGATGGCGGTAGTTTTGGTGTCGGCTGAGCGGGTTGTGTKGTAGGTTCTGACGGTGGCGGTTTGCTCGGCCCTCCGACTTGCTCGTTCGATGGTGTTGTCGGCTTGGACTTGGCCGAGATGTATTCGAGATCCGCATCCTTCTTGTTGTAAGCCTTCGTCCCTGGCGCAAGGGCAAAGCTTGTGACTTGGCGAGAAGGTTGTGCTTGTAGTGGTCCCTGTTTCTTCTTCGGTTTGCGCTGGGTCTTCGGGACTCGATCGATGTCTGAATTTGGAGCCGAGTTCTGAGCTGAGCTGGGTGCTGATGGTGTTCGGGCGGCAGGAGACGGGGCGGGCGGCGCTTTTGGATCGGCGCGACGGGCGTTAAAGGTCGAGATAAAGTCGATTACGGCAGGAGAGTCGCCGAGTAGGTTTGTAAAGTGGTCAATGGCTTCGGTCTTGGAGAGCGTCGAGGCGTAATCTAGCACCTGCTTGAGGTCTTCGTCCGGCAGAGGGAGAAGCCGGGAAAGCTGCTGTTGCGACATCGGTTCTGGTCGGTCTGTTTGTGGTTGATAGGTCGCAGAAGAAAAGTATCAAGGTAGCTATGATTGAATTCAATTGTGGAAAGTTATGAGTGCCGTCACTTCAAAAAGTTCGTCGTGTTGTGCAGTCGGGTTGTATGATGTCCAAGGTAAACATTGAAATTGGTGAGTCTTCGCCGAGCCAAGTTGGGAAAGCGGGGATAACGTAATCGCTGGCTTGGTGGGGCTTACGGCATCTCCAACTGGAAGCGCCACAGGTACGCTTTCTTGTGGCTGACAGTTGGAGAGGGTGAGGCTGGGTGAGTTCCGCTTTCAGGGCAGACACGGCCCCACCCGGCCCCGTTCCGTTGCTCCCCTGCAACTGAATGATCTCCGTTCTTGGTACTCAATCCCGGAGCTTCAGTTCTTTCCCCGCATCATCAACTTTTCCCAACTTCAAAACCCACAGCTTCCAAAGGGCTACGCGCCACAATCGAAAGCCCATTCTTCCCTGCGCGCATTAGGAAATCAGCATAAAGACGGCATTACTGGTTCCGGGACGGCAGCAGATAACCTGTTTGCTTTTATCCTCCGATTTACCCACCAGAGAACCTAACATGGCCATCATCACCAAAACTCGGGGGGCGATCCTCCAGGAACCCGCGGTGCAATAATGGGAATGCGACCACGATAACCAATCTACGCAGGACACTATGGCAGCACTTCGCTACCGGCTGTCCACTGCCGATTGCCGGTGTGTTCGACGGAACGATCCCGCCGAAGGAAATACGGAGTCGTCTCGAAGGTCCATGTTGGAGGCGACGGTAGCATAGCCCACGGCACCAGTCTTATCATATAAGCCGTCCTCGCCATGCGCCTCTCCAGCATTTCTCCTATCCCAGGCCAAGGCGAGCTCTATTCTGCTCAAGCTCGAACAGCATGTCGCGAAGGACTCTCTTGTCGGCCTTGCTGGCCACCGCCGTGTCCGCTCAACAACCAGGCAAACTGTCACCCGAAGTTCATCCCAAGCTTCCAACATGGGCGTGTACCGTCGCCGGTGGCTGTATCCAGAAAGACACCTCCTTGGTCCTGGACTCCGACTACAGATGGGTACACACAGACGACTATACCAACTGCAAGATCAACGGTCTCAACCCAGCCGTATGTCACGACGCGGAGACATGTGCTTCCAAATGTAACCTCGAGGGCGTCGACTACGCTGGATCCGGGATTCATACCAACGGCAGCGAACTCACCCTCAACCTCTTCGTCAACCGCACCGATGGCACCACCAGTATTGTCTCCCCGCGAGTCTACCTCCTCGCCAACGAGACGACCTACGACATGCTCTCGCTGCTGGACAAGGAGTTTACCTTTGATGTGGATGTCAGCAAACTCCCATGCGGTACCAATGGTGCTCTTTACTTCAGCGAGATGCTTGCCAACGGAGGCAAGAGCTCCTTGAACCCTGCTGGCGCCAGCTACGGTACCGGCTACTGTGATGCCCAGTGCCCTACTCCTGCATTCATCAACGGCGAGGTATATCCCCTTTACCTTTTTGTTTCTTCCGGTGTCCTTCCGGAGGGAAAAACCCGCTCCGCTCAACTTTACATACTGACCAACTCCCAGGCCAACCTCGAATCCTACGGCGCCTGCTGCAACGAGATGGACATCTGGGAAGCCAACTCCCGCGCCACCGCCCTCACCCCTCATCCCTGCAACGTCACTGCGCTCTACAAGTGCTCCGGCGCTCTCTGCGGTCGTACCGACAAGTACCAATCCGTCTGCGACAAAGACGGCTGCGACTACAACCCCTACCGCCTCGGTGACCACCCCTACTACGGCCGCGGCGAGGGCAACAAGGTCGACACCACCCGGCCCTTCACCGTCGTCACGCAGTTCTTCAGCAACACCACGAGCGCGGGCGAGAAGGAACTGTCTGCTATCAAGAGGCTCTACCTCCAACATGGCAAGCTGATCACCTCCTCCACCATCGCCGTGCCTGGTTACAATTCAACGAGCGATACCATCACCGACGACTTTTGCGCCAAAAATAAGCAGATCTTTGGGGGCGTCAACGCGTTTGCCAACCAGGGCGGGCTGCGACAGATGGGCGAGGCGCTTGATCGGGGTTTGGTTTTGGTGTTCAGTGTCTGGCACGATGCCGGGAGTGCGATGAAGTGGTTAGATGGCACGTTCCCTCCCGGTGCGGACCCGGAGACACAGCCGGGGACGGGAAGGGGGCCGTGTTTACCGGAAGAGGGTCATGCGGATGATATCCAAAAGGATGCGAGCTGGACGGAGGTCAAGTTTAGCAATGTGAAGAGTGGGGAGATTGGGTCGACTTTTAACGCTTGAAGAGAAAGGCTGGGGCAGGCAGGCAAAGGAACATGGATGAGTGCGTGCGCTGCTCGTTTGCTGTTTTGATGTCGTTCGAGAGGGCTGAAAAACTCCGCCGTAACGGGGCGTCTTGCCGCAGCCTCCATCTCTACTGACCGTGGAAACCATAAAGATATTCTGAGCAACAACAAGATCATGTCCACAAAATGTTTCTTATGGCCCTGTTCAAAGTGAAGATCCGCTTGTATCATGCGAAGAGGCGTGACAGGACTGGCAAGTTGGCTCTGGAGTTCTTGCCATGTTTCGTCTTCCGTCATCCTCCTCACGGTGGAAGTCAGGAAGGTGAAAGGGATGCTGGAGCCGATGGATTATATCAGCGCCTGCCACCATCTGATGGACAACCGCCTGCTCCATACTTCGGTTGGTCACATCCTCTTATTTATCCTGTTTCTCACGAAGCTGGGCTCTCCACCGATCCTCCTTCAACATCAATCCGACATAATCACCATCACCGCTCCTTTCGGCGCGTGTTATGGAAGTATATTCCTTGCCGGCCCCCGAGAGCGCCGCTAAGTCAAACAGCCGATCATTGTCATTCTTCTCTTTACAGGATCACACTCAGATATGAAAGTCCAGTCACAGATCAGCAACATGGATCAACACTCCAACAGAAAGGAACAACCATGGCCAGACATCCAAACGCCCTGAAACAGAACCCATATTTCTGTCAACGACCCCGGATTTCTCGGTTGCCCCTGTTCGTGGCCCTAAACCTGTTTGAGCTCTGTTTCATCGATGGGTTAGAAAGGGGCAAGACTTACTCGTCAGGTCTAGTGTACAAAATCGACCGTGCGGGCGAAACCCGTGGCGCCAAAGTCGCCCACGGTAAGCCGGTTAGCGGGCTTACCTGCATATGCATTTGGTTTAGGTGCATTTTACCCCTCCGAACTAAATGTCTGATGCATGTACACCACATATCGTCTCGGTACAAGAATCCGGTACAAGAGTGCGGTACGAATTGACTACTGTCGGTGCGTCCCGTGTCCGTGATCTCTTTGCCACGGCGCGGGAGAACGCCCCATGTATCATCTTCATTGATGAAATCGATGCCATTGGTCGGTCCCGTTCCGACGGCGGCTTCAGGGGTGAAGGAAACGATGAGCGCGAGGCTACCCTTAGCCAGATTCTTACCGAGATGGATACGACTGAGCAGTAAGGTCGTTGGACCCGCTCAAGATTCAACACCGCAGGATTTAAATCGCCACCTTTTCCAGCTTTCCGGTCCAAAGATGAACGATTTAAACCTCTGCTTGGATGTAAAATGGGGCGGTTATGTTGGTTCGAGACCGAGATGAGGATCAAGGAGCGCGAAGAACTGACGCCAGCGTAAGTAAGGAATCTCAGCTTCTCTGCCACCTGTAGCTCACCACGCTGACATTTTATATTTATGCAGAGGTGTACAATGCCAACAACACCAACAAACTCGGTGCGGCTGCCAGGGGCTGCTTCCAGGACTCGTGCAGACAGAGGAGACTCAACAGCTGGCCTAATGACACCTACCACGGCCACTACTTTCCACCTCTTCCCCTGCCTCCCTTGGGAGATCCGATCTCGGATATGGGAGCTAACCGTCGAGCCTCGCACGGTTGAAGTCCGCATCTCGTACGTGTGGCAGAAAATTAGCGCCAAAGCGGAGGCCAAATACCGTTATGGTAGGCTCGGGATCCTTGCTTTGCGCTCGTCGACCCCCGTGCCTGCACCTTTACAGACTTGTCGAGAGGCCCGGAACCACCTCACCTCGGTAACCAAGAAAGGGCACCGATACTACCAGCAGGCCTTCAGCAAGTTGCCCGCTGCGAGGTGGTTCTTTGAAGAAATAAAGTGCGAAAATCCCGAAGACCGGTTGGAGCTGGGCCTGGAGGCGGAACCGCGCTACGTCTGGGTCGATTTCGACGTGGACATGATCTCTATCGGGCGAAGTCCCTTCCAGTTCTTCGAATCCTACTACTCGGACATCAAGCGGTTGAAATTTGCGCGGGACAACACTTGTCAGTACTTCAACGAGTACGAATCCCAAACCATTCGGGAATTCGTCAATGCTGAAGAGATTCACGTCGTCTGTCTGGGGCCCTACGGGACTAGGGTGTGGGAAGGGGCGCATGAAGACCACCGTTTCCCCTGCGACAAAGACAAGCTCTGGCTCATGGATCCGAAAGAAGACGGTAGAATGGTAAAAGCGGCCGACAATGACGTTATCTCGAGGGAAACGAGATGGGCGGGACATAGGGCCAATGGGGCCTTCATCAACCCTGATACTATGGAGCCTTTTGTGCCTTTTCTCCCGCCAGGCTGGTTTGAGGGACAGGAAGAATGGGACAATATATATCTTATATAATTGAGACGACTATTACGGGGATGTCTACCTAAGTAGATAGATAGACGAATTGTTATTGAATATAGCCGGGTTCTTAACCATTTCAGTACAACAGTCATTTAGACCTGGCCTGACTCGCCATTCCTCTTTTCTCAACCAAGCTGCCGATTAAGCATTTTCCCAATGTTATCAAGTCAGCACATTTCTCCCTCCTACATCCATCCCATGCTCAGGCTGTCGAGTCCAAGCAGAGCCCCCAACCGATGTTACTGTTCCCCACGCCGGCCTCACCGAGAAGATTGACGATGGCTCCTCCGTTGCCTTGACCAACGGAAACACCGAAGAGCAGCCTACGACTAGCGGCCTAGACCGACGCCGGCGACAGCACCGCCAACTCTGTTGCTGAGAGTGTCTGGGATGCCTCGCGCTCGGCCACTGTCTCTGCCAACCTGATCGGCTCTCAGGAATAGATTCGGTTCAGCTGACCTTGACGAGAACGGTTGACTGGCAGCATCATTCCGGAGCCAGTAAGTTGATCGCATGGCCATTGTCAATAACATGGTACACCTTTATTCCGCTACCCCCATGTCCATGATGTAATCCGCCATTTTGGACCCTGACTAGTAGCCATTGCTGACTTCATGATTTCTAGAGGTACCAGATCATTATCATCCATCATCACTCACCCCGTGCCGTGCCGTGCCGTCCCGATCTTCTCGATGCTATGGAGACCAACGCGTATTCCACATCTTTCTCCTCTCATTTTGACCGAGCGAGCCCAACTACCAACCTACCAACAACCATCCACGAAAACCTTCCAGGCCAATGAAATGTCTCCAGCAACCCTCATCGTATATCCCTCCTAATCCTACCTACTTCTCTCCCTTCGGCCTCTTGAAACAATGACGGCATACATCGATCGTCCTTCATTCCATGTCTGCTGCTATGGACATATGCCTGTGTCGCAAGTCCTCAACATCCCTCTCTTTCCCACCTTTAGCTTAGCCCAAAGTACGTAACCTCCTCCCCATTCGAACTCCCCCCCCCCCCCCTCCGACGTAAAAGTAGGCATATCAGGCGGCTGCTCTCCCCCTGCCACCACCGGCGACATCGTCACGACAACCCAACGGACCCCCCGCCCCCGCCCCCGACGCCGTCGGAACAGCAGCCCCAACCCCCTCGCACACCTCAGTCCAAGTCGTGCTCGGCGTCGCCACAAGCACAATGGCACTAACATGCTGATTCGGACATCCCACCGCCCAGTCCTTGGTCACACTCACATACATGCACCCGTTGCAGTTGACGGGCTTAAACAGGGTGGTGGTGGACGGCCAGGAAGTGAGGGTGCCGTCCCATTCGCAGGGACGGTTGTTGTTGTTGCTGGTCAAGGTGGTTGTGCAGGGGCGAAGGGAGGAAGAGATGATGATGATGGGGAACATCATGTTGCCCGGGAGGAGGGTTCCGCTGGGTTCGAAGCTGGAGGAGGTGGAGGTGGAGGTTTCGCCGCCGAAGTCGGTGGATTCGTAGGAGGAGGAGGAGGTTATTGGACTCCATTCGGGGATGTCGGGTGGGGTCAGGACGATGTCATTGCCGGGTGGTCCTCCTCCAGTGGGAGCGGTGGCGGAGGTGGTTGTTGTCTCATCGGAGACGGCTTGGCGAGGGACGTTGATGGCTGAGGAGAGGGCGGGGGAGAAGATGGTTGAGAGGAGCAGGAGGAGGAGGAGGCGGAGGGTGGACATGGTGTTGAGTTTGGGTAGGGTGGTTAACATCGTGTGTGTGAGAGTGATGTGGTGATGTTGTTTTGTCGTTCAGGTTCTTTGTGTTCTTGACTGGATCGTTGTGGAGTGACGGAAGTACAGGATCGAAATCATTTGAAGGGAGCCGGATCGTTGAAATAGGTACTCATCCAACCCCAAAGTCTAATCCCAACTCAGCGGGACCTGCAGTTTGCATCCAACACAGTGACAAAAGGCGTCACCGGCACGAACCTCAACGTCGCTCTAGTGTTGATAGTGCTGTGATGGCGGTCCCGGGACTTGTGGGAGAGAAAAGCTCCAATTGGAGCGTCGCATTCGTTTATGCGGTGCTTCTCGGTGGCGGTGAGTTAGTTCCAGTTTCCAAGTCTTTTCTCACATCTTTTATACCTATTGGTATTTCTGTCTTCTTTTCTGTTCAATAGTGCGGTATCTACGTTGATGATATATGTGTAGGAAATGGGTGGGATGCCCGAAAATGTGCAAGAAGTACAGTCCGTTCTCGTCCAGGTCTGTTGGTTGGTCAATGGTCCGTCCCATGGAAACATGGCAACTGGGATTGTCTGGGGAGGGGGACACTGCATAAAGAGCCCCAGAGCTGAAGTTTGCTGAACCGAACCTTTACCGTCTGGTACCGGCACGTTCGGCGGTCGGTGATCCGGGTTTCTCGACAAGTCAAGCTTTCTGGCTTCTCTCGAAATCTCGGGTGACACGTCTTGGTTCCTCTTGGTAGGTAAATAAGGTCAGCGGAGGCTAGTAACCAGGCTTTTTGTGGTCATCAGAGTGCAACGTGAATGGCAATTTTTGGAAACATTTCAGTGTGTGAAAGACGGGTTGACAAGGTGATATAGTGTCGTTACGTTCCACGGTCAACTTGAACGGATCTGGATCGAAAGCTGGTGATACAGGTACCGAATGGTGTATACCTCCAAAATCAATGATGTCTGGGGCAACATTCAACAATATCAAGGGCGGAATGATGGAACATGGAACAAGGAATGGTATGTGATGATGGTGTTCCAGTGTACCACAGGCCGGGTAAATGGGGCGGGCTACGGCGTTCGTGATTGGGTGAGCAATGAAAAGTCTCACATACGGAGACAAGTTTGTATGGCCTACCTCTTGAGCCGGGGGAGGGTTTGCTTATAGGTGGCTGGCCGCTATCCGTAAACGTGGTCGTCGGTTTTTGCGTGCGTCTCGTTCAGCCGCTCTTGTGGCTTCGGGTTTGCCGTTTTGGTTTTTCCACGCTTTTACGGACTTATGAGTCTGCTGTCCCAGGGGAAGTGCAAAATCTCGATCGATGACCCCTGGAAACTTGCGTGACGAAAGCGCAACACAACACCTTGAGGAAGCGAGTGACGGACGGTATCTGTTGCAATCCCCAAGTCAAAACAGAGGTCAAGCCTTCTTCCCCCGTCCTTATTCATCACTGAAAATTTCCATTCAAGATAGGTCCCAAACTCCAGTTTTGGCTCAACATTAATATCCAGGAGGCTCTCCGCCAGTTCGGCCCACAACGGACCCAACCACACTCGGCCAAGTCTGGGGATTGGGGATCTCGAAAAGTTCGGAACCACGAATGCGGGTGGGTGTAACGCCAGGCCACCTAAAAATAGGCCCCATGTTCAACTGAACTACATTGCATATGTAACTGCGTAGACTAGCTCCAGGTCAGTCAGGAACACGGCAACTCTCTGGGATTCCCAGCTTCAGGCGTGAAGGGGTTGTACAAAGTTGGAAGTGAGCACGGATGAGAGCAATGGGGGGCAGATGTTCGGAGTCCGGTCCGAGTCACTTCAGTAGAGGCACTCTTCCAAGCCGGTGAGATTTCTGCTGAGGACTTGGGCTTGGATATTTTCCAAGGCTGGACTCTTCGGTTCTGTTCATGTTAAGGGACACGGAATGAGGGAGCTTACAGGGTGTACCAACAGAGGGAACCTTGACGCCTGCATGTTCCATCGCATTTCCACACCTTGCTCCTGGTTACCTATCAACATGTCCAAACAAGGTGTAAGATCTTCAAGAAGCCAAACATACTGATTAGTATCAACACGTACTCTCGAACCCGTGCTTCGTTACTAAAAACCTAGAGTGTCTTTCATCAACAAAGTAGACCTGTTGCCAGCTCCGGACGCTCGCGGTTGGAGCGTGCTCTTACAACAATGGAGGGCCAAACATCGCACTAACAATTACACCTAGCACATCTCAGCAGCGTCAGGCAACAGCACTTCTTACAACATCGCATCACCGGCATCAGAGGCCAATTGAGGGACATCTTGAGACTCCCATGTACCCGTTTTATATTCAGTGAGTCTTTATATTAGTACCAAGCTGTTTACGTTGCCTAAAGTGTGGAGGTCGTTTCGTATCTCGAAGTGGGAGGTAGACCTCTAGCGCTAGCTGATTGTTAGTGCGTCGCTAAAGATGACCCCGCTCCGGTGTCCCGTGTCACCTCCCGACCTCCCGCCGAAACATCCAAGAGATATACTCAGACAAACCATCGCCGCTCTACGGATCTACCTACTCTTTTTTCCGAAGCACATCGTGAAAAAATGCCATGCGCGCGCGCTTCATGCCAGCAGTCTCTGCCTGTCTCTGTCCTCGCCATGTTCAAGTTGCGACTGCGCGCTAGTTGCCAGATACTCGATGTCCCCGACCACGACCACGATCACAACCACATGATACGCTTACCAAAAGGCAGAAGGCTTGCGAAATCGAAAGTTGGAAGCATCCTGGAACCTTAATGTTGGTCCGTGTTTTCTTCGACATCTATAAACACCTCCAACATATCACATACAAGTACTTCCAATCATCTTGACCAGCGGCGCAAAAGGGTTGACAGGAGGGTTTACATTTCTCTATCTCAAAGAGGTACTCTACCACCAGCTCATATACTGACAAACTCGAGATACCTTATACCGAACTGATTTGACAGTAGACCGAGCTCCCCGTCTAGTAACGGATCGTGCAAAAACCCCCGTCTCTTTTTTTCTCCTGATTTGCTGGCGTTCCTCTGTATCCCTTCCTCCTCCTCTTGCGCAATGTGTCCCTCTTTGTTCCCTTTACATTTTTTTTTCTCTTTTCATTTTCCTCAACTCCATGAAAAGAAGAAGAAACCCGTAGCAAAATCCTGCAAAAACCCTGCTAGTAAGTTTGCTGCCGTTTCTCTCCGTTAACTCCTCATCTTCATTCGGCATTGTATTCCTTCTTGCTCCTCACACATATTTCCGACACAATTTCCTCCAGCCCTCGAAAAGTGACTTACTCGGCGGCGGGCAGTGTCACTTTTCTACGCGGGCAGTGTCACTCACTGCCCGTATAGCCAACCTGCAAATCGCTAAGCTAAACGTATCAAATTTGGATTTATCAAGAATCACGGGTTACTATAACACTGCCCACGTAGGGATATCAGGGTAGGTAGGGTTGGCTATACGGGCAGTGTACACTATGTGCCCGCGTAGAAAAGTGACACTACCCGCCGAGTAAAGTCTCCTCGAAAATACCAAACCAGAGACAAAGAACCACCAGAACATAGGTAACCACCCCGTATATCCAATGTCTACGGCCCTATCCACCATCTCCTTCCCCCCTCTCCCCTTCTCTTAAGCCCCTTCCCCCAGCGTTAGAAATAACTGAACTTACTCAACGCAACTCAACTCAACTCAACTCCACTTAACTTCAGGGGATTTTGACTGGAGTTGCAACTCAACTCGGGACCCTCGAGTTAAGTTGAGTTATCTCTAACGCTGCCCCCCTCCCCCTTCTTAAAGAAAATCTCATTTAACCCCTCTTTCATCAGAATACTCTCCGACGTCTCCGTAGCCTCCCAAACCCCACACCCTCCCCAAACTATCCGGCTCCTTACACCCCACCACATCCGTCGCATCCGGTCTCTTCTTGAAAGATTGCCAATACGTCTTGTCGTGTTGTTCCTCCTGCTCCTTCCTTTTACGTTCGGCCTCCTCCGCCTCCTTCTTCCTCTTCTCCCTGGCTCCCGCATACGGGTTGAAGGGCGAATCCTGGTCCGAGACCATATAGATGTCGGGTGGAGACTTGAACTCCCAGTAGTCGTACTTGGCGTCCATCAGTTCCGGCTTGGCTTCCTCGGGCGAGAGGTGGATTTCCAACATGCCGCGGTGGGGGTGGTCGTCGTTGTAAGCGTTGTTGGTGACGACGGCGCGCTTTCCTCCTCTTTCGTTCTTGTTAACATGGGAGGGTCCATTAGACTCGGAGGAGGAGGTGGTGGTGGGCTTGCTGGTGGCCACAGTGGGAGTAGAAGTGGGATTAGTGGCAGAGCTGGAAGATCTGGAAACGTCGGTGCGTGTCAAATGGGGATGAGGAGTCCACCACTTATTGGGCTTGGGCGAGGCCTTGACGGTGAAGGAAGCCGTGGCCGTCACCGAGCTGCCGCTGGCAGACGCCTTGGAAACGGTTATCTCGATGCCGCACTTCATCGCCTTCACCATCACCTTCTTCTGGCTCTCCTTGTACGTCTCCGTCTCCTGCTGCTTCTCCTTCTCCCTCTCCCTCTCCCCCCCCTTGTTCCTACTGTGATCAACACCACCACCACCACCACCACCCCCAACCCGTCCCCGAAACCAATGGTTCCAACTTTTACCCTTCGGCGGATTCGGATGCAAAGGAGTAGTAGAGGTAGCCTTGTTGCCATCACTGTCACCGCCGTCACCGTGATGAACCTCGGGCCCCCCCTCCGGCTCCGAGCGACGAGCAGAATGACCGGACCCCGAAGCAGACCCGTCGGCGGACCCGTCGGCGGCGTTGTTGGAGCAATCGGTGTCCTCGGTGATCTGGTCGCAGTCGACACCACCATTGCCAGAGCGAGGGATGAGACCGTTGCCGTACTCAACATCGTTGTTGGCCCAGTCGAGATGAGTGACGCCTACTGCAGGGGAGGCAGCAGGACCAGGTGAGGAACGGCGGCGGGAGTGGAAGCTTCCACCCTTTCCTGCTAGGAACTTACCCTTACCCTTATTAGCCAGCTTGCTGCTGCCGCCCTCCCCGCTCTTGTCCTTGCCTAGAGGTATATGGCCCTTGCCGTTGTTGTCCTCCTTTCCCTTCTCGCCCCCCTCGTCCCTCATTTCATGGCGCTGCTTGACGTTGTTGTTTTCGTGAATACCTGTAGGGACGACATCAGGCTTGTTGAGATGATGCATAGGAACATCAAGCTTCCCCCCATCAGGTCTCTGGTAGGGAGAATACCAGTACTGATGATGGGGAGCAGCAGCAGCAGCGTGGTGGCTGCTCTCAACATCGTATTTCTCAGCGAAGCTCTCAACACGACGTAAAACCGCAGGGGTGGAAGTGGCATAGGCAGAAGAAGCAGAGGCACTGTTGGAAGCGCCGCCGCGGGTGTCCTTCGCAGGAGGGGCATACCCCCCCTGGTGCTGCTGGGTCTCGGGACGACTCGTGGAAGCAAGAGCAGCATGTTGAGTAGAGGAAGACTCAGGGGCAGCACCAGCACCATAACCAATGTACTGGTGACTAGCAGCAGTAGTAGTAGTAGGCATTACTGCGCCGCTCGCGCGACGAGCAACACCACCCCCATAATGCCCGTCTCCTTCGTGGGGGTACATGGTTTCCCATGCGCGGCTTTGGGTACTTTGTGTAGGCCAACCGTACACAGAGCGGCGAGGCTTGTAATGGTCGCCGTAGGGGTAGTAGGTCTGTTTTTTTTTGTTAGCACTCTCTTTCTTTCCTTTCTTTCCTCATGACACCTCTCTCCTCCGTCCGGCCCCTCCCCAAGGGCCCAAAGGACTCAAAGGAAGAGAGCAAAACGGGAGAGAAAAAAGAAGAAAAAAACTCACCCTCCCATCAGGAAGATGCACAGTCCCCTGCACCTTATGCAATCCCTCCGTCCCATAATTCTCTCCCAAGTTAACCGTCTTGGGTTCCCTAGGAGTGGGATCAGCCCCGACTTTGGTGGGCTTTGGGTTGTGCGGAGGGGGGTTGATCCAGTCACGTTTATTATCCTTTTTGTCGTCCGGCTTCTTCTCGGTCTCATTATTCTTCTTCTCGGCCGACAACAACTCCGGCTTGGACTGCTTGGACTGCTGCGACTGCTGCGGCTCTGACGACTCCGGCTTTGACTTTGACTTTGACTTGTTGTTGGTTGCAGGGACGGGATGATCATGATGCGCCGCCGCCAGCTTCTGATCTCTTTTGTTGGTGGCATCTTCCACACCACCACCACCACCACCAGGCGGCAGCAGAACGAGCGGTAACTTATCTGTGTTAAGAGTCTCGTCGATGCTCATCGTCGTCTTTGTCCCCACCTCAACCACCTGATCATGCGTGGCCACTTCCTTGAGTTTGTTGTGGAAGTCATGACCCCAGCTGCTGTTTGTTGTTGTGTTGCGACGGGGCCTATTGAGTTCGTGATCGTGGCCGGAGGGTGACAACTCGGACGGGGGGGGGTCTTCTTTGATGGTGACACGACGAGGAGCAACCCGACGACTTCTCAGGACACTTTTGTCGTTGTTGTTGTTGAGATGGTCTTCTCTTTCGTTGTTGTTGTTGACCTTCTTCTTGTCGCCATCGTTGCCAGAGGCAGTAGCAGTACAGGCAGTTGTTGTTGTTGTATCCTTGGAAGTATCCTCCATGTCCTCGCCAACCACAAACCCACCAGCACCACCACCCGTACTACTAGGCACCGCCGCCGTTCCCGTCCCCGTCAACTGCGGCACAACAATCCTGTTGGTAACATGATAGACCTCTTCGGCCGTCTCAGTTGGTGTCATATTCAGTTCGTTGCGTTCTTCTTTGAGACGAAGAAGACTCATCGGGACTTGTACAAGACTTTGGTCGAATTGTGGCTGTGGTTTTCATGTCAGATAGTAATTCTTCTTGTCTTTTTCTCTCTTCCCATTCTCTTTTCCCATTCCCTTTTCCTTTCCCTCTTCTCCTCCTCCTCCTCTCGTTTCACCGGGTAAATATGTATGTATGTATGTTACTCACCTCACTCGCAGCAGTACCCCTCACCTTAGCCTCAATCTTCTCAGCCTCCTTGACCACCTCCTTCCACCCCGGAATCACGACATAGGAAATGAAGAAATATCCAAACGCCATGACCAGAAAAAGACCGATCAAGGTGATGGAGAAGGGGGGGCGGGRGGGTGGACGATCGGAGGGCTCGGGGCTAGCCCCTGGGGGAGGGCTAGGGTTGGCAGTAGGGGGGCTGCTGGGGGCCGGGGTTGGGGGATACTGGTTGTAGCCGGGCGGGTTGTCAGCATGGTTGTTGGAGCCAAGAGGGCTGTAGATTGGTTCCATTTTCTGCATCCCGATGGATTCGGGTTCCTCCATCATGAGATGGATGGTGATGGATGGATGGAAGAAGTTCTGTGATGCAACAAGTTCTGTTGTTGATGGAAGTTCTCCCATGTATTGTCGTTTCGATACACACCCGAGAGAGAGTGAGTCGAAAGACCAGGGGGAGAAATCCAAAGGACTCGAGCAGAGGGGGACAGGCGGGCTTTTCTATTGCTTTCTTTTGCTGCTACCAACCAACTTGCTTATTCAACGGCTTTTCTATTGCTTTCTCTGCTGCTACCATCCTTGCTCATGCAACGGCTTTTCTTGCTTGGGTGGACTTTCCCCGTGGAAGACGTAATTGATGTGAGGAATACCATGGAGATGTAACGTGGTGTACGTGGTGTTTCGCACGCCAATCCTTATTACCTTGTTTAACTGCAGCTGTGATCCCTATGCCCGGCTTGCCCGCAGCCAACATGCCCGCGTATGCCAGCAGACAGGCAGGATCCCAGGTTGGCTTGTGGTGGCAAATAATGGGCAGATAACAACCCTGACATTCTTGCATGGAACAAGGAGATGTTGAGCCAAGGTGGCTTGGAGTTGGAAGAGGCAATATCAAAAAGATGACCCAACTTGGACGGCTCACATGGGAGATGCTGCAGCTGGAACCACCGGGCTTCGGAGTTTGGATATGACGGGACCGACGTGCACTATGGCCGAGTCCGCCAAACCTATAAAGGATAGCACATGAATCTCTCCCATTCTCTTTCTTCTTTTCAACCTTTGAATCATCACTTACTCAAGACTTGAGTTTCTAGTACGACGGAACGCTTTGCAACCTTATCGTCGACTAAGATGGCAAACAAAGTAGGGTATCTACCCACATACTAACACATTCCTTAATCTTATACGCGCGCATGAGAATGTGGTCTTTAGACCCCCAAAGGAAAGAACAGAAAATAATGTTCTTTAACTTGTTGGGCTTGCCTTTTGTTGCTTGAAAAGAAGGAACTCACCGAGTTCTCTTTCAGAAGGGGGGGGGGGGGGGGGGGGGGGGGGGGGGGGGTGCGAGGAGTGCTGCCCTACTTTAGAGCTTTGACTTGCCGCACGCACCTATGTAAGGATGGTTATTTTCTGAAAAAAGTAGATCTGTTGAAAGCCAGTCTATGCCCTAGGCCGCCATTCACTGGCCTTTGCCCAATTCACTGGCACTCCCTTCCAGGTATTTGTAGGCTGCCCACCCTGTAGTGGTTTCCGTTTCTCCTCTTCCGTTATTGGACAACTCCAAGAATCAAGCCCTTTTCCAGCCCCCGATAAGATCTTTTACACAAAGTTTTCAGAAAAATAGGTAGAAATTCAGAAAATTACGCTAGTGTAATTGATCCGTACACACCACCCTCACCATATGTCAGGGTGCTAGGTAAGGACCTGTCAGGCGGCAGTTCGTCCCGGGACAGCGCCGAAGAACACCGATGTTAAGCAAGTACGACGCCGCAGTGTGGCGTCGGACCTAGTCGGAGCCGCTCCGGACTCAACCACCACAGAACCGGAGGCACAACACGATAAATAGTCGGTCGTAGCGGCCGTATAACTACCTTGACGTCCCCTACGTGTCTGCACTGCCCGTAGTCACTTCAACCTACCTCTACCTTTCTTCTACGTTCCTAACACCATACTACACCAAAACCGCACCCTATTATCATTAACATCTCCTTCATGAATCAACCAAAACATATAATATTAACTTCATTTAAGTCACTAAGGCTATCGCAACCCTCTCGCAATGTTTCTCGCGCAGAAAGGACAGTATTCCCAGAATTTCCCTGTCATCACTAATAACTGCACCACACCCTTTTTCTACGCGCACCATTCGTTTAGTTCTACTCTTTATTTTTTATCCTGGCATATATCTCATACTGGTGGCGGCCACTTCCATGGCATCTGCAACCACCGAGGTCCCCAATACCTATCCTAAGAACTATATCTTAAACGCTGGATGCTGACGCATGTTCGATACAATGAGGTTGATGACACTCTGTCCGCTGAGCAAACATAGCCAAGTAACCATCTGAGGGCAATCAATGTACCCGTTGGCCAGGGAAACAGACAGAGCACTGCACTGACCTCCTCCCAACGGGTAAGCGTCAGATCCTACAAGGAATCGACGGCAGCGACCCAGAGAATTGGAAGTGCTGGGGATAGTATGACAACTTTGCGGCGGGTCCCCGCTTTCCCCTTCCCTCCCCTCGCTTCCCCTTCCCTCCAAGCATCAACCCACTAACCCCCCCATCTCCCACACACAGACGACAGTCTTCGGCCCCCTAATCGCGCCCATCCTCTCCGGCTACGCCGCCACCACCATCGGCTGGCGCTGGGCCTTCTGGATCGGCTTGATGTTCCGCAAAATCCCTGAGCGCCTCCCGTATCAACATGACCTTGCTGAAACGGCAATTTCGATGTATGGGGAGAGGAGGGGAATGGGGTTTCGACTTGGGGTGCTCCGGGTGGTGAAAGCAGACCCGGCCCGGTCTGTGCCCCACATTTTCCGACCGCTGCCGACACTCTACAGCCTCCGATTACTCCGATCAACCACCTATGCGGGTGCATTCGCCTAGACCATGATGTCCCTCAACTCTTGCATGAAAAGAGATTCGTGGTTTCTCAGATCGAAGACGGATTTGAAGCGGATGGCCTAAAAGAAGCGATAAAGTCAGTCAGGGAAATGGACCACAACGCGGCCAGGGAACTGAATCGCCGGCGACCTAGATAAAGCAGCACCAGAACCAAGAATGGCACCAAGAACGACCAAGTACTTAAAGCACTTCCGCCATCGCTGCCTGGCTCAAGCCTGGCAACCAGCAGTCGACAGTGGGACCTAGCGCACAGCGAATAGGGCAAACGGGGCGGACGGGGCGGACGGGGGCAATGAACACTGGGGCAACAAAAAGAACTTACCTGACGCTTGTCCGTCTCTGCTAACCTCCTCTCCCACTCTTCAGCGGCCCTTCTCGCCAACGCATCAGAATCGCCATCTTTCTGCCGCTCCATCATCTCAGAGTCTCTTTCACTTCCACTTCCACTGCCATTGCCAGTGCCAGTGGAAGTGGAAGTGCCATTCCCATGTTTGGTGTTCCTAGCCACGAGTTGCGCATCTTCCTCTATATCTCGACGAATTTCATCATCTTGATGTATGGAGTCCTCGAGAGCCGCCGTCAAAAATCCGGCAACCCTGTTCAAATCACTCACAATTCGGTTTTCCACAAGTTCTTCTAGTTGTGTTGTTCTTTGTCTTTCGTAGTTTGTCTCTGCCTGAGGAGTCGAATGCTGCAATCGCGTCTCCCACCTCTGCTGCAAAGCCATCACCTCTTTCACAGCCGCCGAGCAAAGCAAGTAAATCCAAACATACGCCGCCGTATCCACGTTCACCATTTGAATTTTGCCAAAAGTCCAGGCGACAGCAGAACTAACCAAGTCTACCAATTCTTGTCTTGTTGATTCTGCTGATGTGTCTGAAGTAGTTGTTGTTGAGTTTGCCTCCGAAGATGCCCCATGTTGGTGATCGCGTCCAAGTCGTCGTTGTTGCCACTCCTCCTCCATCTGCCGCCTTAATTCCACCAGCAGAGTCAAAACAGCCACCGTGGCCGTTGCGTGGTAGGAGGTTCCGCTTCCGCGGCTTACCAGGGTGGTGAAGTCGTCCATTTGTTGATGTTGCGCCGCCGCTCTCCCAGAGCTTCCTCCCGTTCCTCTTGTGCTGCCCAGACCCGAAACAACACCCCTCCAGATTGTGCCGGCTGCTGCGCCACAAGATGTCCTCACTTCTGGCATTTCCATCTCCAAGGGTTTATAGACTGTCTCCGCACTCACGGTTAAAGCCAAGTTCAATCCCAGAAAGAACCGATTCACTAACATCTCCGCCATCTTTAGCTGGAAAACCGAGATCCGGTTCGGCAGGATGCCGGCGGGGTCATAGCCGGGTTGGAGCGTGCCCGTTAGTGCACGCGATGCACGTGTCAGTTCGGCGATGAGGGATTCTGTCGTCGATCCGGATTCGACTGCCGGGGCCTTCGTGTTGGGGGGGTTGAGAAGCGTGGCGAGGTGTTGAGCAATAGCTAACCGCACAGGAAACGAGCGATGCAATTCGAGGAGGACGGTCGTTTGCGTGAATGTCCCTGAGGGACGGGGAACCGGGTTCCCGAAGGGAAGCTGCTCGTCGTCGTAATTCGCCGGCGGACTAGTACCGAGTTCGGTGAGAGAAATACCCGGTGGGAGGCCGGTATCCAAGCTTGATTGGACAACCATTTCCAAAATGGTGGCCCATAATCGTCGACGCAGTTCGGCTTGGTAGATGGGCATTGACACGAGGGATCTTTTGTTTAGGCCTAGACACATGGCTTCTCGCAGGAGAGAACCAGCCGACTTGTAGGTTAGTTCACCCCCACCTCCACCAAATCCGCAGACCTCTTTGGCGAGGTGCAAAAGACACATAGTCTGCAAACGGGTGAGGCTCGTCGGCGGAAAAACGAGAAGCCACGACTGGCCTTCCTGGATCCATCTCTCCTGATACTTCCGAAATGAACCGCTAGCATCCTCAAACACCGACCCGATAGCCATGCAAAGCTGGAGCTGGACAATGAAGGCTTCTTTGCCGGGCTGGTCGTCAAACTGGCCATCAAAATACTTTTTAAACCGCGTCCGAAAGGCAGGCACGTGGAGAATGCGGTAGACGCTCTCGAAAGTGCGGAAGTAGGCTTGTGCTAGGCGTCGGGCCTCTTGGCGGTAGGACATGGGGAGGAAGCGGCCGACGTCGCTGAAGGCGCGGAAAGTGATGCTTCCGGATTGTGATTCCTTGATTTTTCGGGAGAGCTCGGCGCATGTTCTGAGGTTGGACCGGGCCTTGTTGTGGTCGTCAGATTGGATGCTGGATTGGATGACGTTGGAGATGGCCCTGGTGACTCGTGGGAACTAGAGTATCAAGCGATATATCAGTCTGGAGAGTCGTGGTGGTAAAGCAGACGCAAAATGCTGGAGGAGGGCTGGAGAGGTACTCACGAGTTGGTCGGCGTGCCAGCGGTTATCGCCAGTCTTGGACGCGCCATTCTGAGAGTAAGGTCTAGATTCTCGCAACGGTCTTTGTCCTGGTTGTAGTTGTTCCTGGTGCTGCTGTTGATGTGTCAACTCGTCGACCTTCCGTCGCAACCTCCACACCTCCCTCAACAATGCCTCGGTTCCCTCCGCATCAGACAGCGGAAGAGGACCACCCGAGTGTTGGGTATGACGAGGAATCGGACTGAAAGCCGACGACGCTCCAGGTTCGTTCCTGATGGGCGGCAGCAGGGGACTAGCTGATCCGCCGCCATAGGCACCCGAAGACATAGACTGGGAGTCGCGATACGGTGCTTCGAACAACATGCGCGACCTGGGCAGGGAATTCCCCTCTTCCGCGTTCACGATGGCATCTGGCGTACCACTCTGAAGAGGCGGCTGTGGTTGCGGTTCTGGCGAAGGCGGCCCCGAATCTATCTGCGCCGCTTTGTATGACCAAGTCTTTTCCTTGGGCAGCCTCGACTTGTCGTAGGCGCAAGGACCCTTATGGTACTTGGACTTGACGCAGCTTTCGCACGGTCTCTTTTGGTCGCATTTGATCTTGCGGGCACGGCATGGTATGCATGAGACAGCGGGGCGATTACGCCGTTTTGGTTGGCCCTGTCGGTGGTTTGGTTCTGTCCGTTCTTGACGGGCAGAGTGGGATGGAATAGTGGTGATTGACGGGATCGCGATGCTGGGCGACGGGTTGCTGTTCAATAATGACGCTGGACCGGGGAGGGTGACTTGTTGTGGGCCAGAAGTGGGATTGACAGCAGGGAGAACCGGCGCAGTGGGCGACGGCGTGAGTGCGGATGACGACGACGGCTGACTTGTCGGTGTTAGTCCGGATATGGGGGGCGGTTGCCATGGTGTCGGTTGTTGATGTGGCGATTGTTGATATTGAAAGGCCGTAATAGGCGGGAATTGTGGCGAGGGAGTTGGCGCTGACGAGACCTGGAGTGCAGGCGGCGTTAACGGACGGTTGAAGTCGGAGGTGTTGGTTACCGGAGCCGGCGGCGGCGCTGACACGGCGGGCACTGGYGGCATTGGCGGCATTGGCAAGGTGTGGATTGGCGGCAATGGACCACCCCCCGAGGGGCCCGACTGCTGTGCCGCCGCTGGTGTCGGTGCTGGTGCCGGTGCTGGTGGTGTGGGTTCGATACCATCCATCGGGTCGGCCATTCTCAGTTGTTGAACTTGGTCATATCCAAAACAATTGCCTCGATTTCCTTCCCAGTTGCTGCCTCTCGCTAACAATTTCCTTGCCAGTTTCTGATCTGGCCAGTCCCAGAGCAATGCCCGGATGCCTCTCAATATGTTGGCGGGATCTCGTTAATCTTGAATGATCAGCAGCTTCCCCGGTGGAGACTTGCCGTGACCGTCTGCCAGGGACAGACGCACTACCCGAGATTGGCGACGACTGGGCACTGGATGGACTGGGTACGGGACTGGCGATGTAATGACCGAGGCTGGACTGGACACGTCGGATGTCGGATCCCGGAGGAAACCCAAGAAAGACGGAGACGGGAAAGGAGAGCGATTTGCAGATTTGCAGAGATGGTTCGGATGATGGCGGGATCAATGGAATCTTGTCTCTTGTCTCAGTACCAGGCCACACGGGGCAGCCGGGGGCATCCGAGTTAGAGACTCAACAAGGCTTCAAGGCATGCCTTTCGATTAAGACAAAAAGGCAAAGATACCAAAAGATACCAAAGCTGTAACAAGTTGGGTCGTATGGAATGAGAGTGGGATCATGAGAAATCCAAAAGCGGGAAAAGAAGAGACGAAAATGGCTCTCGTAGACGGGAGGTACCAAATACTTAGCCCCGAAGGGGGGCGGATAAATTCACTATGATTTTCAATTAAATCCACGGTTTCCACACCGAAACGGCAGGAAAACACCATGACGCACGGGCCATAATCCTGCCCACGCCGGCCAGATACTTCCCCCAACATCGGACATGAATTGTGTTGAAGTGGAAGGTTTTGTCCTAACGAAGACGAAGATGGGCGGAAGGCTTGGTCGATTGCTTATATACACCTCATGACCCATGTAGGGATAGATCCACCTGATAAGGCTGCTGAACGAAGCCGTGGTCTTTCTAGGACAAGTTGAAGTCGCAAGCAGGATTTCCATCCCACGTCTCGTATCAAACGCATAGGTTCCTCCGTTGCTAAAGCCCTTGGTTTGCTAAACTCCTGATGCCTCTGCTTTCTATTTATTGCAGAGGAAAGCAATTGCCCTTTTTTTTTCCTTCTCCATACTCTTTGTTCTACCTTGCGACGTGAGGGCTGGAAGCTTGCACGGCTTATCCAAGTCAGGCCTGAAGTACTCTGTGTATTTAACCAAAAATTACAGAGAATTTATCAGGTCCCGACCCCAATGTACCTGCACCAACTTTCAAGTATACACTTGCACTTGCCATGTATTGTCCCACCCAATCTCCCTTGCCCAATTCCATGGAAATTACAAGGAAAGGACATGTTTGGTCGGCACTAGATCTGAGGTAACCGGCGAGACGGGAGAGCAGGAACTCTCCCGTCGTCGACACTGACAGGCCGGCTGAAAAAGAGGCCACCCAGTAACTGCCCTTGGTGACTTCTCCACTCCCACTTACACTGCAGCAGAGTTGGCGATGACTCCGTTCCGGATATTCATCTCTCATCCATCCCGTCAGACACACCACACTGGACGAGTCGCGGGTAACCAAGGACTGGAATGCGGGGGCTGAAAGCCGACACAGCTAATCACCGACCCTGTTCCCTTTTGAGATGCCCCGAGGTACAGGAGGAAGTCAGGTGCAACCTGCGGGCAATTCGGGGTCGCTACAAAACAGGGCCAAAGTGGCAGGTACCAATCTCGCAATCACATGGAATCTTCCGGATTGCTCGGATTGCAATTGTTGGCAACACAAGGTATTTCCGAACCGCTGCTGCACGTTGTGGTGGGTGGTTCGTTACCTGTACTTATCTCCGCCATCGCCCGCAGATATGCCCGCCGCGCCCGCCGATGCGCCCGGGAACCCACTCAGCCCACACTCAATCAGCACCCACAACCCGACTCGCTCCCTCCTCCCGACACCCGACTCCCGAGAATGACAGAGGGCTGTGCCAAATACGTAATGCCGCCCGGCAGTGACCTCACCTGTTCGTTTCGAACTTTCCAAATCCAAATCCTCTCAATCGGATCAGTCCCATTTCTCTTTTCGAAACTTACTTTGATCCTCATCAGCTCAGCCCAGCCCAGTCCATCAAGGTACCACCGAAAAATGTCCCATTGAACAAGGCACAAGCAGAAAACCGCGGAAAGAAACAAAAGAAAACAAGGTCCAATTTCACACCCATGTACTGCAGCGTAATCACTGCATCACTTTTCTGTACATATGCACTGCAGCAGGGCTCAGTACGCAGCAGGGGACATGAGATTGAATTGCTCCGTAGAAGCCGAAGGGCCGACCCAGAGCATGCTTGTCTACCCTGGCGTACGGAAGTGGAATGAGATCACAGTTCGAGGGTGGGTGGACGGGAGTTTCCGAGCACCGACCACTGACACTGACACAGCACTGACCAATAGTATATTGTACGTCTACGCTAGCCAATCAACGTTCCGGCGCGTATTGACATCGCGACAGCAACATTGTCCGCATGCGCATCCTCAATTCGCAACTAAGCCAGTTCGGTCGGTTGCACTATTTTTTGCGACTTTTAGGCGACCGACTTGAACATTTCTAGCGTAGGGCGGAACGGCTGAAAGATTAGATTGCCTCATTGCCTATTTGAAGGTCAGATGACCACTGTTACATAGCACTTGTTTTGTTTGGCGCTAGGAAGATTCAAGGACCCTGGTGAAAGAATGGAGGTTTGAAAGAAACAAACATGTGATGTACCGGTTGAGAATTGCGATCTCAAAGAAGAGGACGACAAGTCAACGCGCACATGCACAAAAATGGGAAGAAGCACAGAAGAGTGTTCAACACTTCAACTTGTCCAATCTCACCACCCACTGCCGAAGCATATATAAACAACCCAAATACGACCCGACAATGCCATCATAATAACTGGAGACCGAATCAGGATTCTCACCAGGGCCGGCCGGCTCACAGTCGGAAGGAAGCCATTCATCAATCTACCATATCACTACACGAAAGACCGCCCGCCCGCCAGCTGGGTGTTGATCTCACTTTCACTTCCACTTTTTCTATCTCCGAGATCTGAACCCGCCGCCTCCCGCGCCTCCACATCGCTTCTATCGCTTCCACAGCTTTGCTTCCGAAGCTCTTTCTTCCAGCCGAGTTCCCCCAAACTGCCTGCCCCCTCACCCGACGACCCCCTTTCCCCAATTCCCACTGCCTGCCCACCCACTGCCCACTGCCCACTGCCCCTGCAAAATCCGAGCGCCCGTGCCCACGCCCCTCGCGTACCTGAACCATGACCTTGGCCCGCCCAGCTCAGCCCGCCCCACCCCGCCACAAAGCTCGCCACGAGTCCCGCCCAGCCCCCGGACCGGAGATAACCAGATCTGACTTGACCCACCCACCCTCTCTAGGTATGTACTCCGATCCCCGTTTCCATATTTCCATCCGTCGTTTCCCCGTAAGTTCGTTCCGCAACAGCCGACCCGGACCCGGGTACTTCCCCACTCTCAAGTCCGGCGCGGCGCGGCGCGGTGACCAAATTTCCACTTCAACCTATGTATTATATAGGTACCTACCTACCTTACCGACCGACGAACCGGGCCCAGCCCCCCCACCCCCCAACCGGCCGGCCGGCTTGCTTTCTATCCGAACGAGTACATCTGATACATACCGAATAAAACTCGTCTTCTAATCCAATCCGTTTTTCATTCTATACCCTGTGCCTGTGCTGCTTATATGCCAGGTGTAAGCACATACATATACATCTACGTGCACGATTCTGTACAACAACATTTTGTTCCAAGCTGTATGTAGGTATGTATGTATGTATGTGCCCTGTCCTGTGCCTCTCTCTGGATGGAATCATGGAAGCCAGCGAGGAGGCAGGCGCACAGGACGGCCGGCGAAAAACGGAACAAGTAGACGGACGAGGTTATTCGGTAGGTACCTTGGTGTACATGTACAGTGCAGTTGTAAGTTGTAAGTTGTAAGTTGTAAGTTGTAAGTTGTAAGTTGGCTGTGCCGTGCCGCAAAAACAACTAACAACCAACCTGGACCAACCCCTCATTCATTCATTCATTGAGTCACTTCGTGGTGATTGGATTGGATTGTTTGTTTGTTTCGTTTTCTCACCGTTACCGTTGAAAAGTTGAAACCGACCGACCGACCGACGCGACCGTGGAATACTCATTCTGCGAGACTGCGAGACTGCGAGACTGCGAGACTGCGCCACGGGCTGGCGTTGCGTTCCTTCGTTGCCTTGTCGCAAGTGTCGCAAGTGTACCTACACTAGGTACAGTCAGTCCAATACTGGTTTATTTATTTATTACCTTATTTATCAGCTTGGTACTCCCGTCCTAGATAGTATACCGTAGAAACTCCCGGTCGGGAAATAGGCAAAAAGCTACCTATCCGGATCTCTTTGAGCGCCCGACAGGAAGCACAGGAAGCAAGCAGCACACGTCTGTACGTATGTATGTCCGCTCAGTTTAGTGAAAGCTCTAGGTACAACACTGTCCACCACTACTTATCTTGCTTGCATTTTAGAGCACAGCAGGCTCGGACCGACTTGAGCGTTACAGATCTGCCCGCTAGCACCATGTCTGATATCCAGGCTTTTCAGGCATTAGACTAGCTTTTTGCCTATTTCCCGAGTTTCTACGGTATTGGACAATATCCATCCCGAATTGTCCCAAACCTCACAAGGACAAAATTGAATGGCTAAGCACGAGTCGAAAAGATCTTAACAAGATTCATTATGGCATATGCAAAGTAAGATTACGCTTTGGTTGTTGGACGAAACGGATCAATTAGACATATAAACGCCTAGGAAAGTTGACTAGAGGTCTCGAGCTAACAAACCAACCAGTATTGGACTGTACCTAAGTACATACCGCTCACATGATGGTTGGAACCTGGAACTTGGAACATCAGCATACCCAAGGTACCTACCTACATAGTACATAGGTGCTTTGTCATTCAATACATTTTTATTTTCGGCTTGGTAATAAACTCCGCTGATGTACCTAACTAATAAGGATGTAACAAAGCTGAGAGTGGTCTGAGCCGCGCTGGGCTGGGAGAGCACGACAACAAATCATCACCAATCTCACCACCTTTCCCAATAACGCTACTCCCAACACTTGAGTTGAAGATCCGCACCACACCGCGTGGAAGTGCTGAACAGAGATATCGTCCGCCTCGAACCCTGACTCGGAACATTGTGCTTGGGAACCAGCTAATGGGAACTCATAAAGCGCTTGGCTCACCCGGCTTACGCGATGGCTCCTCACCATCCAAAGTTCCAAGCTGCCTCTGGAGCTGCCCGTCCCGAACTTCCACATTCTCAATGCCCTCCATGTCCTCCGTGTCGTACTCCTCTTCTGGGTTGTCCCTCCTATATGCAGTCCACCAGCTGCGAACTCTTTCTATGGTGATGTCAAAAAGACGGGAAGCCTCGATCTGCGCGCCATGTCGGCCACGTCTTTGTTGTATAAATCTGATAACCTCGTCCTTTATTTCTTTCGTGTAACCGGAACGCGGCGTTCGCTCGATTAGCTTTCCCCGCTCATCCCACCACTCTGCTACTGTGTCAGTGCTTTCGCCAAAACGATTAGCCGCATCAGCGAAGCTGCCTTGCATGTCTCTGTGATTTGTCAAACCCTCCTGTATATACTTGATGACGTTGAGCTTTTTTTCCTGGAGCAAAATAATGTCTCGTCGTAGCCACCACCCCTGTATTGTGTTCTCGTTGATGCCCGATTCAATGGCAATATTCTTGCACAAAATTTTTATCCCAGCTCCAGTGAGCAGCCTCCTACTCTCTAACCGCTTGATCACTTCAACTTTCGTGCCCAGCGGCTTTTCCGCTGTGGTCGAGCTTAAGGGCTGTTGATACGAGTGAGCTGGTTGTCTGGCCGGTAAGGGCTGTTGATACGTGTGAGCCGATTGTCCGGAAGGTAAGGGTTGTTGATAAGTCTGAGCTGATGGTCCCAAAGGTAAGGGTTGAGAAGTCTGAGCTGGCTGTCCGGCAGGTAAGGGTTGTTGATACGTGTGAGCCGATTGTCCGGAAGGTAAGGGCTGTTGATAAGTCTGAGCTGGCTGTCCTGAGGCTGGTGGCAATCCCCCGGCATAACGAATAGTCTGGCTGTTGTCTACCGAAGTGAACGAAGCACTGTGGTCATTGTAGTTCGAGCTGTTCAAATTTGATGCCAACCCCCGGTTTTCATCCCTAGTCTGCTGCTGGTCGATATTGGACACATCGTGAGAATTTCCAGAAGCATGAGGCTGTGTATGAGAAGACGGAAGGGCAGGAACAGCATCCGGTTGCAAAGGAGCGTGTGCGCTTTGTTCAGCGGGCGGTTGAACTTGACTAAGAACACCGTCAGGGTTAGCGTTCACAGCACTGTGACTATAAGAGCAAGACTCGTCCTAGTCTTTATTTGGTTTGGGGTTAACATACTTCTCCTCACTCTCTTGGCGCCACTGATCAAGAACCCATGGCTGCAACCAGTCCTCCCAGACCACATCATCACCTATATCATCACCAATTCCACTTCCCTCGCCAAGATTGCTTGGCAAGTTTTGCCTGTCTTCCTAGTCATTGGCCATTTTGAGAATTTGCAGTTCTTTGACGTCTTCGCCTCAACCGTGTCGTGTCGTGTTGTGTCGTGTTGTATCGTATTGTCCAGTCAGGATGAATGGAAAGGGCGTTGCGGGCGTGATCTTTGTGGTCCGGAAGCTTGGCAAGCCACGTCGCCGGTAAATGTGATGGTGATGTTGCCGGGCTGAACTGAGTAAATCTATGAGCGATAATGTCGTAGAATAAGTAACTCTGCGGAACGGACGGGTGATGATATTTGGGCTGGAAGACACGATTGGCTCGAGATGCAACAGGTTGGGTGCAAAAGGTAAATACTCACTTGGGCCACCAAATACTTCTTGCCACCAGAAACACCGGTGGGCTGAAGCTGCCAGATTTGCTGGACTCATAGCGCCAAGAGAGAAGGTGAACAGCGCAGGATTCGAGAGACCATGAATGTAGAAGGAGAGAGGGTGAAAGAAGGAAGAAGATGGAACAAGAAACAACCGAAAGGAGACGGTGAAGCAGATGTCACGGGGGAAGGAAAGAAGAGGTAGAAGGGCTGCGGAACAACTGTGAATGGAGAAGGCAAACAACACAAGTGGAAGGCTGGGGAAGAGAAAAAGGCGAAGGAGGAAGGAAAACGACGGAGGCCAATAAGGAATTGAAAGGGCAGCAGAACATCAATGATAAGAATGAAGAAGGCGGACAGCACACAACTCAAGACAGGACGAGGAAGGCAAGGCGAAAAAGAGGAAGAACCAAGGAAGAATGAAACTGAGCATCGCATAGCGAGAAGGAACCCATCAATCAGAGGTAGGTGAGTGCTTGACATCTCGGTGGTGACTGCCTCCAGTCGGGAGTGATGATCAGAAATGGCAGGAACTCTCCATTTCCACTTTGTCAAGGTACCTTGATAACCCCCCAGTATTCTCTCAAGGAAGGAGTAGACTAAGGAACAGACAATGATCTCTTCCGGCCGCTTGGTCATAGAAAGTCAACTGGTAAGTACCATCCTGCCTCGGTCTGGAAGTCGGACATTCTGCCACCTCCCTGTTGATCAAAACAAACTGGTCGCTGCCCATGATCCTGACATCACACTTATGATGCTCCCTAGTGAAGAACTTTCCTCGCTATGCCAAACCAAAATCTTTCCAAAAGCTTATATCCAAATACGGTATCCTCGGTCAAGGAACAAGTCTGCCAAAACATTTCCGCCCTGGCCACACAGTTCAGATAGACATGAAGAATGGGGTGCCAATTCCCATGTCCAACATCCCAGAGCTGACTGAACGATACCATGACTAAACTCGACTCTAACAAACGAAAAAAAGAAACAAAGAATTCCTGTATTTCCCGCACACCTCATGCTCAAGTTTTTGCTTATAAAAAGTGGGATCGAATCATTATACATATGATGGTTGAGAGAGAACACAAACATGACACTGAATGGAACCTCCCAAAGCTTTTTAGCCCAGCCCGCTTTTTTGCCAACTGACTGACTGACATGTCATGCCATGTTTTCTTCCAACATACCATCATCAGATGACATACTTTTGGCCATGCCATCACCTCTCTTCCTCCCATCCATCCATCCATTGCCTGCCCATTTCTATAAAATCTCATGCGCCTGCCTGCCGTTAACTTGGGGCCAAGTGACTGCTATCTAGCTTGCAACCGCTCGGTCCGTATAACTCCGTTGAACGTCATCCAAAACAAAGTGCTATTCGCGCTTAAAGGAGGAGCTCGAGGGGGTTCTCAATGACCTTCTTCAACTCGCGGATCCACTCGGCACCGACAGCACCATCGACAACCTTGTGGTCGAAGCTGGCAGTGACGACGATCTGGTCATCCCAAGCAACACCGGTGGTGCCATCCTCGTTCTCAACAGGGACGGCAACCTTCTGGGTGGCGCCAACGGCAAGGATAGCGGCCTGGGGAGGGTTGATGATGGCGGTGAAGTGCTGGACGGCGGGGTTCATGCCCATGTTGGAGATGGAGATGCTGCCACCCTGGTACTCCTCGGGCTTGAGCTTGTTGTCGCGAGCCTTCTTGGCGAGCTCCTTGACGGCGGCCGAGATGCTCTCGAGACCCTTGCCCTCGACACCCTTGACGATGGGGGTGATGAGGCCGTTGGGGGTGGCGACGGCAACGGAAACGTCGACGGTCTCGAACTGGCGGATGACACCGTCGCGCCACGAGCTGTTGACGGTAGGGACGCGCTTGGAAGCAACGCCCATGGCCTTGATGAGGAAGTCGTTGACGGAAAGCTTGTAGCGGCCCTCAGCAGAGCTGTTGAGCGCCTGGCGGAGCTTGAGGAGCTTGCTGACGGAGAGGTTGGTGGAAACGAAGAAGTGGGGGTTCTCCGAGACGGACTCCTTCAAGCGGGCGGCAATGGTCTTGCGCATGCCAGAGATGGGGACATCAGTGTAGGCAGCAGAAGCAGCGGCGGCACCGGCACCCGCAGCGGGAGCGCTAGCGATAGCCTTCTTGACATCCTCCTCGGTGATCTTGCCGCCGGGACCGGAGCCCTTGACGTTGCGCAGGTCGATGCCCTTCTCGCGAGCGAGTCTCTTGGCAGCAGGGAGGGCGTTGGGCTCGCGCTCGAGGGCAGTCTGGAAGCGGCCGCTGAAGCCAGTGTTCTCGGGCTCGGGAGCGGGGGTAGGAGCGGGGGTCGGGGCGCTGGCGGTGCTCTCGTTCTTGGGCTCATCCTTGGGGACAGCGGGGGAGGTCTCGCCGCCGGCATCCTTKAGGGTGAAGTCCTTGAAGGCGTTGACGTCGGTACCCTCCTCGACGAGAACGGCAATGGGCTAGAGTGGGAGGAAGAGGTATGGTTAGCATGGGTCTGTCTACATTAGGCGCGTTAGACCCTCGAAGCATGACATGTAGCCCGCCTGGCAGACGAGGTACATGGCACGAGGCATATGGAAGAGTGGATTCAGGGTCGAGTGGGGAAGAGGGTCGGGTGGTCGATGCATGGAGTCATGGAGTGGGAGTAGGGCTGGAGTTTGGCAGGTATGATGACTCGTGGCTTCAAGGAAAAGTACTTACATTGCCAACGGCGACGTCCTTCTCGCCCGACTCCTTGAGGATCTTGGCGAGAACACCCTCCTCCTGGAACTCGAAATCCATCTGGGCCTTGTCGGTCTCGATCTCGACGAGGACCTCACCGGGCTCGATCTTGTCGCCGGGCTTCTTCTGCCATGCGCCAATACCGCCCGAGGTCATGGTGGGCGAGAGGGCAGGCATCTTGATGACGATGTGAGGGGGGTACGAGGCGTACCATCTTGTGAGGCTGGGGAGGGCGACACGGGCGACGCTGGCATGGCGGAGAGCCTGCCTTGAGAGGACGGGGACGATCATGGTGAGAGCTGTGTGATGATTTTTGGGAGAGGTGGTGGTTGTGTTTGCTAGTATGGAATGTTTATGTGGGGATTCCAAAGCTGGAGGAGCAGCAGCACACAGCAAGCGGCAGGACCTTGGAGAGGGGAAAGGCCGGGCGGGGAGGGACGCGGTTGGAGAAGCTGTGCTTGTGCGGAGGCCGGGATGATGAACGGATTCGCAGGCCAAGCAAATTAAGCAAAGAAGCTACTAGGTAGTGAGAAGGGTGGCCTGGTGTAAGTCGTCGACTGCGCGAGTCAGGTGTTGCGGAAAAAGAGTGGAAAATGGATTGGAGGAAAGAAGACTGCGCGAGATTCTAATGTTTGCGGGTTTAGGGTCAAAAGTTGACAGCGGGCAGCGGGACACGGAGCCGGACCTCAATCGGCGATACTCGAACTTTTTTTTTTTTTTCCTCTCTCACTCACCACTGACCACTCACCACTCACTGCCCGCTTGTGTCCCCTCAGCTCTTGCTCTCTGCCCCTGCGATTTCTCCCAACAGTTGGGGGAAGCTCCCCCCAGCACGGCCTAGCAGCTGCCCAAAGACAGGCCAAGCTTTGGGACACCCCCGGTCGAACACACGGTCCGCCCAGCCCAGCAAACAGTGAGTGGCGCTAAACCCAAAAAGGGAAAAGGCGATTACTTGCATGCCCCTCAGCCATACAGCGTCGAGAGTGTATCTCATAAAGAAGAGGTTGCAATCACGAATTGGAGATGTCAAGCTAGCTTTTTATCTGCATTGTGAGAAAGGAGAGGGTATTCAGATATTATCAAAGCATCACGGCGTTGCTTCGTTGGTGATGCTGTACCTGGAATGCTGACTCTATCAAACTCTCCGATGATAAAAAAGAAGACTTGACATCCGCTTGGCATCGGACTGACAGCTGCAGGGCAGGAGGTGACGGATCCATAGCGGTTCGCGCTAATAAGGTACGGATTACGTTCTGCGGGCCGACCGGAGGATTTGATAACGATGGATGTATTCATTCAACTCCAAGCGGACTTTGATGAGACTGGTTCACGATAGCAAAAGTGCCCAAAGAGATGTTGCACCATGATATAAGGTCAAAATGCTTACAGTAACAGGCAGGAAGAATAATACAACAATGGATTGGCGATATCATTTCCATTTGGACAAGAAACCAGGGGCAGCTAACTACACGGTCTCTGTTCATGATGGTGGTGTTCTCAATCTCCCGTTTGAAGAACCCCGTCTCCGGGTTGCCCAGAAGTGCTAATGAAACGGCTGGATAGAGACCAAACATAACTTGGCTCTTGATCAAGTTGCCCATAAAGTATTGACGCCATCAAGACTCCAGACTTTCAGAAGGCGTGATGGAGTTGGATCGATGGATGGGAAATATGTCACAGACAAGCAAAAGAGACGGGATCCATCGATCCATCTGAAGGCGGGATTGAAAGGCTTCCATCGGATCCTTCAAAAGCTGACGGCCGGCAAGAAAGCTTGGCGCCCAGCAGCACCCAAGTACCTGTGTACGGACGCAGTTCCGGCAGGCAACGGAGATAAGATTGTACGTGTACAGATGAAACCTGATGGAAGGGTCGGGACTGGTCTGTGCTCGTGACAGCCAGGGTCTTTCCACTTTGAAGGCTTGCTGTCAACTTCCACCGAGGGTCACAGGCCGCCCGCAGTATGAGTTGTCGCCGTGTTAGAGCCTCATTCTTGGCTCGTGATTGGTCAAAACACCACGACAACACTGGAGATTCAGTTCAGAGGGACACCACCCACCGTAGTGTAGCAACACCGCCCGCCGACTCGGACCTTGGAGGTACTCAGGACACGGACTCCGGGATCACAGAGATTCGCGAAGAGAGATTGCACCCAGCGATCCAGTACCGGGACCAGCATTGTCGCCTTACCGAGCAAGTCTGAAACTGGCCATCTCTATACTTTTCTTCCATTGTTCCAGAAGGAGGAGGACAACCCTTGACCTCGACATTACCGACAGACAGCGACACACTCTACGAGTCGAATATTGAATGCCAAAGTTGCCACTGCTTGGCACCCTGACGAAATACGCGATACCTCTACACCTAATACGAAATATTACCAAGTAGACCAGCAAAGCAGACACGGAACAAAGGGAGCTTACTTCCTTGCTATTCAGCTCCCGTTCCGTTTTGACGATAAACGACACACGCTACACGACTCAAGAGGACACACACGACCGACTCCTCCGCTTATACTCTCCTCGACAAATGCGCTGAAGCACTACGACGAATGGCCATCTGTCCCGCCCTCGGCCACCACCTCCAACCATGAGTTCCCTCAAGTTCGTGACCTCCTCGCTGGACGTCATTGCCGCCAATGCCGGCAAGAATAAGGAGCTGGCCGAATTGGCGCAAAAGGCCCAGGAGGCCATCAAGACGAACGACCAGCAGCTCCCCGACCCCGAGGTCATCTTCGCCCCCCTCCGACTAGCCACCAAGTCCGGCACCATCCCCCTAACCACCACCGCCCTCGACTGCATCGGCAAGCTCATCTCCTATACCTACTTCTCCGTCCCTTCCGGCCAGTCCGTGAGCGAGGATGGCCAACCACAGCAGCAGCAATACCCTCCCCTAATCGAACGCGCCATCGACACCATCTGCGACTGCTTCCAGGGCGAGGCCACCCTGGTCGAGATCCAGCTACAGATTGTCAAGTCCCTCTTGGCCGCCGTTCTCAATGACAAGATTGTCGTCCACGGCGCCGGCCTGCTCAAGGCGGTGCGCCAGGTCTACAACATCTTCCTCCTTTCCAGGAGTACGGCAAACCAGCAGGTCGCCCAGGGTACCCTCACACAAATGGTCGGAACCGTGTTTGAGAGAGTCAACACAAGACTGCACATGAGGGAGGCCCGCGCCAACCTGAGCAAGCTGAAGCCGAGCCAGAGCAGCTTCAACGTTTCCGACAGTCAACATTCCACACAAGACGAGGCCATTGGGGACCAAGAAGAGGCTACCCACCAAGATGCGCAACAACAACAACATGGCAACGGCGAGGGTCCCAAGCTTACCCTCAAGGACCTCGAGCACCGCAAGAGCTTCGACGACTCCAACCTAGGAGACGGCCCCACCATGGTCACCCAGCTAAAACCCAACAGGAAGCCTGCGAGGTCCGTGTCCGAACAGAGCGTGGAGGACAGCCCGGAGTCGCTAGACGCCGAGGACGAAGTGTACATCCGCGACGCCTACCTCGTCTTCCGCTCCTTCTGCAACCTCTCGACCAAGACCCTGCCGCCCGATCAGCTCTACGACCTTCGCGGCCAGCCCATGCGGTCCAAGCTCATCTCCCTCCACCTCATCCATACCCTTCTCAACAACAACATTTCTGTTTTCACTTCGCCCTACTGTACCATCACCAATACCAAGAACAACGAGCCCACCAGCTTTTTGCAGGCCACAAAGTACTACCTGTGTTTGAGCATCACACGGAACGGGGCTAGCTCGGTCGATAGAGTATTTAATATTTGCTGTGACATCTTTTGGCTTATGCTCAAGTACATGAGGGCCCCCTTCAAGGTTTGTGATGTGCTTTGCTTTTGGGTGAAGCGCAATAGATGCTAACACAGTAACAGAAAGAGATTGAGGTTTTCTTGAACGAAATCTACCTAGCCCTTTTGGCGCGGAGGACCGCCCCCTTGTCCCAGAAGCTCGCCTTTGTCGGGATCCTCAAGAGGCTATGCGAGGACCCCCGTGCGTTAGTCGAATTCTACCTTAATTACGATTGCGACAGAAATGTCGACAACATTTTCCAGAGGATCGTTGAGGACTTGTCCAAGTTTGCGACGTCTTCAACTACCGTTACGGCACTGCAGGAGCAACAGTACGAGGAGAACCACTCCAAGTATGGGTCCGCAAGCGAGTGGCAGATGCGCAATGTTTTGCCGCCACCACTTACCGTTGCCCTGATTGCCCAGAATACCGACACCGATGGTGATATTCCCAAGGACTATGTTTTGAAGAGGCAAGCCCTGGATTCCCTGGTTGAGACGCTTAGGTCGCTTCTCAACTGGTCCCATCCAGGGCGCCCAGACGTCATCACTACGGGAACTGGCATCTCCGAGAGGCGGCCGTCAAGCGATGAGATTCGCGAGTCTATGGACCCCTCCATCATGGGCGAGTCCCTATCCCGTCTCGACACACCGACCATGCCGTCAACACCGCTGCTTGACGATGACCCCGACCAGCTGGAGAAGGAAAAGCAAAGGAAGACGGCTCTCGGCAATGCTATCCGCGTCTTCAACTACAAGCCCAAGAACGGCATCAAGCTGTTGTTGAAGGAAGGCTTCATCCCCCAAGACACGCCCGAGGCCATTGCCAAGTTCCTCATCAGGGAGGAGAGGCTGGATAAGGCTCAGATCGGCGAATACCTCGGTGAGGGTGATCAGAAGAACATAGACATCATGCACGCATTTGTCGACACCATGGACTTTACCAAGAAGCGCTTCGTGGATGCCCTACGCCAGTTCCTCCAGGCTTTCCGCTTGCCCGGCGAGGCTCAAAAGATCGATCGCTTCATGCTCAAGTTTGCCAACCGATACATGCTGGGCAACCCCAAGGCCTTTGCCAACGCCGACACCCCTTACGTGCTTGCGTACTCGGTCATCATGTTGAACACGGATCTCCACAGCAGCAAGGTTATCAGGCGCATGACCAAGGAGGATTTCATCAAGAACAACCGCGGTATCAACGATAACGCCAACCTTCCGGACGAGTACCTCATCAGCATCTACGAGGACATTGCGAAAAATGAGATTGTTCTCAAGAGTGAGCGGGAAGCGGCGGCTGCGGCGGGAACCCTTCCAGCACAGTCCACCGGTCTGGCTGCTGGACTTGGCCAGGCCTTTTCCAACGTTGGCCGCGACTTGCAGAGGGAGGCGTATGCTCAGCAATCCGAGGAAATTGCTCTTCGGTCAGAGCAGCTCTTCAAGGACTTGTATCGGAGTCAACGGAAGAACGCTCAGAAGATGGGCGGCATCAAGTTCATCCCTGCCACCTCGTTCAAGCATGTGTCGCCCATGTTTGATGTGACGTGGATGTCCTTTTTCTCGGCCTTGTCGAGTCAGATGCAAAAGACACATAACCTGGACATGAACAAGCTGTGTCTGGAGGGTATGAAGCTCGCGACCAAGATCGCTTGCTTCTTTGACCTCAGCACTCCTAGGGAGGCGTTCATCTCGGCGCTCAAGAATACAGCCAATCTCAACAACCCTCAAGAGATTCAGGCTAAGAACGTCGAGGCCCTCAAGGTGATTCTCGAGCTCGGTCAGACAGAAGGCAACCTTCTCAAGGAGTCGTGGAAGGATGTTCTTCTGTGCATCAGCCAGCTGGATCGTCTACAGCTCATCTCCGGTGGTGTTGATGAGAGCACCGTCCCCGACGTCTCCAAGGCCCGTTTCGTTCCTTCACCAGGAACCGATTCCACCGATTCCCGCAAGTCCATGGCCGCCAAGCGCCACCGCCCACGATCCAACACCGCCCCCCAGGGTGTCTCCATGGAGATTGCCCTCGAAAGTCGATCCGACGAGGTCATCAAGAGCGTCGACCGTATCTTCACCAATACCGCTCACCTCAGCGGCGAGGCCATCGTACACTTTGCCCGCGCCCTGACCGAAGTCAGCTGGGACGAGATCAAGGTATCCGGGTCAAACGATTCGCCACGCACCTACAGTCTGCAGAAGATCGTCGAGATTTCTTACTACAACATGACGCGTGTGAGGTTCGAGTGGGTCAACATCTGGGATGTGTTGGGCGAGCACTTCAACCGCGTTGGATGTCACGTCAACGCCGCTATTGTTTTCTTTGCTCTCGACTCGCTGCGTCAGCTATCCATGCGCTTCATGGAGATTGAGGAGTTGGCCGGTTTCAAGTTCCAGAAGGATTTCCTGAAGCCTTTTGAGCACGTCATGTCCAACTCGAGCAACATCACGGTCAAGGACATGATCTTGAGATGTCTGATCCAGATGATTCAGGCCAAGGGGGACAAGATCCGTTCTGGCTGGAGGACCATGTTTGGTGTCTTCACCGTTGCCGCCAAGGACCAGTACGAGAGCATTGTCAACCTGGCCTATGAGAACGTGCTACATGTGTACAAGACGCGCTTTGGCGTGGTCATTACCCAGGGCGCGTTTACCGATTTGATCGTCTGCTTGACCGAGTTTTCCAAGAACATGAAGTTCCAGAAGAAGAGTCTGCAGGCGATGGAGACGCTCAAGAGTATTATTCCCAAGATGCTCAAGACACCGGAGTGCCCACTGTCGCAAAAGCAGAACTCGGACGCGAACGCTGCCGACATGGCTCTCAATACTGCCACTAAGCCGGCTGGTCAACAGACGGGCACGTCGGTCGAGGAAGGGTTCTGGTTCCCTGTTTTGTTTGCCTTCCATGATGTTCTCATGACTGGTGAGGATCTGGAAGTACGATCGAACGCCCTCAACTACTTCTTTGATGCCCTCCTCAAGTATGGAGCTACGTTCCCGCTTGGGTTCTGGGACATCTTGTGGAGGCAGCAGCTGTACCCCATCTTCATGGTTCTACGGTCCAAGCCCGAAATGTCCAACGCCCTCAGCCACGAGGAGCTGTCGGTCTGGTTGTCTACTACCATGATCCAAGCCTTGCGGAACATGATCACCCTGTTCACGCACTACTTCAACCCCCTAGAGTACATGCTCGACCGGTTCCTCGAGCTTTTGGCGCTCTGCATCCTACAGGAGAACGACACCATCGCTCGCATCGGCAGCAACTGTCTGCAGACGTTGATCCTCCAAAACGTCGAGAAGTTCACCCACGAACACTGGCAAAAGATCGTCGACACCTTTTGCGAATTGTTCGACAAGACCACCGCCCACCAACTGTTCAAAGCGGCCACCATCTCTACTCCTTTGTCTGCGTCAAACGGCCTCGACTACACCAGCCAACTCAGCCCCTCGGCCGACAGCGCCGACGCCGACACCCGCTCCCTCAAAATCAACGGCGCTGACGACGCCGCCTCCGAAACCTCGTCCATCCACCACCCAACCCCCCACACCAACGGTGGCATTGGCACCGAAGAAGACTCCCACTCCTCGGTGCACAACCGCCTCACGGCCTCCACCGCCCTCTCCTCGCACCCGCCCAACACCCCCGGCGGGGGAGTAGGCCTCGAAGAATTCAAGCCGTCCAACCCCCTCCAACAACAGCCGCCCGTCGTCACCGCTGCCCGCCGCCGCTTCTTCAACCGCATCATCAGTCGCTGCGTCCTGCAGCTGCTCATGATCGAAACCGTCCAGGAGTTATTCTCCAACGACTCTGTCTACAGCCACATCCCCTCTCCTTTACTCCTCAAGCTCATGTCCCTTTTGAAGAGGTCTTACTTGTTCGCCAAGCGGTTCAACGCCGATAAGGATTTGAGGATGAGACTATGGAGGGAAGGGTTCATGAAACAACCCCCCAATTTACTCAAGCAGGAGTCAGGAAGCGCAGCGGTTTATGTGTCTATCCTATTCCGAATGTTCGCCGACACCAGCCCCGAACGCCTGGCGTCAAAGGGCGATGTGGAGCGCGCGCTGGTCCCGCTTTGTTTGGATATCGTCCGCGTCTACGTTTCCCTGGAGGAGGAGAGTCAGCATAGGAATATCCAGGCTTGGAGGCCGGTGGTGGTGGAGGTGCTTAATGGGTTTGCGGGGGGCGTTAACAACACCGAAAAAGGAGAATTGAAAGAAGGAAGGGGATTCGGCGAGGAGGATTTCAAGAAACATTTGAACGAGCTGTACCCCGTTGTTATTGAGTTGTTGGGGAAGGAATTGGGACAGGGGGAGAGGGAACTTCGGCAGGCGTTGCTGGGGGTGTTGAGACGGGTGGGGGAGGTGGGGTTGGGGATTGAGGGGTTGGTCTCTTCCGGCTCCGGCTCCGGGGGAAAGCAGCAGGATGGGTTGAGTGTGAATGGGGGGATGTCGGGATACGGGCAGGGGCATTATAGGGGGGAGAGTGTCATTTCGACCATGACTGTTGAGACGATGCGGGTGCAGGAGGGGGAAGGGGAGGGCCTGGAAGGGGAAGGGGAGGATATGGCGAGGTAGTCGATGTGAGGGTTGACAGTAGGCAAGCTAACGGATAATACCATGGAGAGTGAGATAATGAGATAGAGACGAACAGATGGACAGAAACATTGCGGGTTCATGGAAGGCTAAGGCTGGGGCTGCTGAGAGCCCGTCTGAGGGAAGAATTATTTCTTTTCGTATGTTTTTACTAGTACAGCTACAGCAAAGTACAATTCTTGTAGACCTTCTTTTTGATGGGGTTTACACCGATATATATATAACGGTCTAGGAGGTCTGGTCCTGGTTTTGGCATAGGAAGTAGCTAGGAAGTAAGTAGGAAGGGTACGTACAGCCATTCCATGTACATCTTTGTTCAACCTGTTTCGTTCATGCGTTATTTTTGTTGCTGTGACGGTTTGGTGTGCTTGTGCTTGTGCTGTGCTCGTTTTTTACGGAATCGGCAAACCTCCAACATAGTACAGATGGATGATGGACGTATTTGGGTCCCGTCATTGGGAGGTTGGCTACCTAGGGAAGGAGAGTGTCACTCACGATGGAAGCAACTGGCAGTCGTGGTGGATTGACAACTTCCACAGAAAGGGTCTAATTCATTCATCCATCCGTGACATAATTTCCCACTTTTTCTGCGATCCTGGTGCTGTGCTTGTTTCTCTTCGAGAAAAGAGAGCATTGTCCCTCCTCACCTACCAGGTCACAGAGAAAAAAAAAGAACGTAATCCTAGGTCGGTAAGTTCATCGTACCATGGATGGAATGTTTAACTATCCAAGGCTGCTAGCTAACGCGATGCTTTCATAATCCCGATTTCCTCCTTCATAAAACCGAACACCAATGCTTGTTTTCCCTTCCTTTCAATTAACGCTTCCCATTAAAAATACCAACGCATCATCAACCCTCCAACAACGCCGCCTGTAACCCCGATCATCCATCCATCCTCTCACTCAACTATCCCGTCCATTCCAAAAAACACCCTACCTCATCACCACATCAACCTCCTCTCCCGGCAAAACCTCCCTCAACCACCCCCTCAACTCCTCCTTCTCCTCATCCACCGTCCTATCCGGCAAACTCTCCAGGTTCTCCCTCAACAACTTATCATCCGCCAACGCCTCTCTCAAAATCTCCTTGACGGTCTCAACCTTGTACTCCGAATGAGGCGTCACGCGCATCAGGCCAACAAAAGCCTCGAAGAAGTCGATCAACGACAAGTGCATGAGGATATCATTCCTGTCGACCATGCGCAGAGCTGCAAAGTGAAGGAGGCCTTGGCCTTGCCTTGGTGGTGCCGGCAGCGGCATCTGCGCTTGTTCCTCCTCCTCTTCTACTCCGTTCATGAGGATATCCCCATTGTAATTCGGGCGGCTGCCGGTCGTGCCATTTGTCCTGGTGTTGCCGTGGCCGTTCGTTGAAGCCGTAGCATAATACCCCGGCTCTGGCGCCCTTACTTCGCTCCTAACCAGCTTCTCCAGATCCAACGCCGCCAGTCTTGGCAAAATCCTCAGTATCCTCCCCTGCGCCAGCGTCAGTTGCCTCGCCTTTTGTTTACGTCCCTCCTCATCCCCAGCATCAGCAGAGGTAACATCCGTATCCTCATGCCGTCCCGCCAACAAATCCAACACCAGGCCGTAAACCTCTTCATCAGCAAATATCCTCTTCCACAACGCTCCCGACCCCTTTTCTTTCCGCAAAACCATATCATGCCACGTCGGCATCCCGGCATCCAACGGATGATGTCCAGCCATCCTCCGTTGCGGCCGCGCCGGTGGCTCCTGCTCGCAGTCGACATCAAGTAAATCACCCATTACCCGCCCGCCTTTTTCTCCTACGCCTACTTCGGCGTGGCCCAACCACGTCTTGACAAAAGCCCTGACTACTTCCCGCATCTCCGCTAGCTGCGCTACTTCGCTAGGAGCAGCAGCGGCTTTGTGTAGTATCGTCATTCCCAAAATGTTGGAGGCGGGGAAGGGCGATTCGAGAGCTTGGATTAAGGACTCGGGGGGTGCGAGGGAGGTGATTTGTGAAAACGAAAGAGGGCGGAGGAGTTTGGTTGTTAGGGAGGCTGGGGTGGTTGGGTCCGAGGGGGTGGTGTGCAAGATTTGGACGAGGCGCGGGAGGAGGGAGGGGAGGAGGGGTGGAGTGTTGAAGTCTGATTGTACACACGATTGCGTTAGTTTGCTGGACGTACGTATATCTAGGAGCAAGATCGGGGAAGACAAGAGTCGGAGGGCTAGGGCTAGGGCGACATGGAAGAAGGATGGGGAAGGGAAGAAGGGGGACGGACGGAAGCAGGCGAAGGTGGACGGGGATGGGAGACGGAGAGGAAGGCGAGAGGATGACCCAAAGGGCCAGAAGGGGGAACTTACCGGTTAGCTGTAGCTCGATGTCGTCGAACAGTTTGGCGTTGAGAGGAGTGGAAGGATCGGCGATTAGAGCGTCCATATGCGTCGCGAGGTCGTCGAGACCTGTGATGGGGATGTCGTTGTCCATGGTGTCTGTCTTTGCAGCACTGGTGCTTCCACGGGTATCTCGAACTTGGTCGTCGATATAGCTCGGATGTTGTCGAGAGGTCGGCGGCGGCGAAGGTGGTGATGATGGCAAACAGGAAACAGTTGACAGTGGAAGGTCAGCGAAGCAGAGGGGCACGTTCAGCGGTTCAGTGATCTGCAGCGGGCGCCGTAAAGCTGCCGGTGGATACCGCGGGACGGTGGGGTAAGAAGCCAAGACTCGAGCTTCTGCCCTGATCAGGTTTAGCGTAATAACTGTCACGCTAACAAAACCCCTGCTCCCGCTGGAGGTGTGTGGGGCAAGGACGCCTGTAAAAAGTGACTCCAGTTTAATTCGCGATTTGGACTTGGTCACTTTTTGGAGGAGACATTCACTCATTGTATAACATCACCATCCCCATTTCTACGATAGCACCAATTCGACGACATATCCTACCGGTTAGGATTAGAGAGCGCGACAAACCATCCAATCCCCGCGACCGAGTCGATCGATCGAACCACCCCCACCACAGTAACACCAACCACACATCCACAACCACATCACCATGTCCGGCCGAGGAGGACGAGGCGGCCGCGGCGGTCGGGGAGGCGGAGGATTCGGTGGCGGCCGCGGTGGTCGTCGC